>JAHZMX010004083.1:0-38440 GCA_027743895.1 Seira musarum
GTTCGCCGATTTCCCGGTTGAGTACATTTACTTTGAAAATATGTTTGCCGCTGTCCCGGTTCGCCTGGATCCCCGAATGTTCGCCCGAATATACCCTCCCCTATTTTTATCCTCGATTTAATCCGCGACTACTGCTACTGGTCTTTCGTTTTTTTTGTCTGACACATTAAATTCATCAAATGCGCCATGATTCTAGTGATTAGAATATTTAAATGCTCTGCACATTAATTAAAACACTGAACCCCTGTTTAAAGCTTTGTTCATTCAATTCATTTTATTGCTTCATGCTCATTTATTCCTCGTTTCAAAAGAAAAGAATGATGCATGTGCATTGCATGAGTAAATTAATGATATACGGTGGGATTGGAATTCATCTAATGGTCATTATTTAGACCTATAATAATGCTGCAATATCAATTTGGACTCACTTCTACATTTTCCCCTATGACTCTGGCTTTTCCATCTTGAATACGTTTGCACGTTACTATTCTACTTACTCAACCGGTAATTCGACGTCGACTCATCATGAATATGTCATGCTATCGTGGTAAATACCAAGGCAAAAAGCCCAGCCAGATCAGATAACTCATACGATTAGATACGTACCTGGAAAACAGACTTTTTCCTTTACGAAGTATATTATTATCATCATCTACCTCACTTCGACCATCAGCATGAAATGTTGTTGTGAAAAGTGGAAGGAAAATTGTCAGTTGAGTGGTGGTGTTAGCAATTAGCATGCCACCACTTTTTCATACATATTTTTTCAATCAACTGAAATCTCATCCGACATATGTACGAGCAAACAGCGAGAGCATACCAGACCACAATACCCATCTTGCGTTGTCGTTACAGTAGCAAAAACACGATCCAAGGGGCCGTAAAAAGGTTTAGATTTATTGTTTTGAGCTGCTATCATTTCACCATCGGCTCGCCAACTTCATCAGAAATGCGCATCGGGAACTAATTAATTACTTCAATACAAAAAATATTTTGTCCAGTTTAAGTAAATATGTATGCTCAAAAATCTGTTGTTGAAGCTAAAATGACAATTAATATATAAAAAATAGATTTGGGAAGCTCCCAAATGTAATCGGTCCTTTCTTTTTTTTTTGGCAATTTCATCTTCAACCAGTTTTTAACACCAGACAAGTACTGAATAAATTCTAATCATAACAGCAATCCAAACTAAGCTGGTGTGGTGTGGGGTGATATTTTTTTGTGGCTTTATAACAGTTTTTTTCTTCATTTCAATCACATCTAGTTAAACTTACACATAATTATTTGTACATCCCATAATATTATTACTTGTTACACACGTTGCCCCTCAATGAAATATTGAAGTAAATGCTGCGACATGAGAATAAAACGCAGCAGCAGTGCTACAGAGAAGGGATGAACTCACAAAAAATAGTGAAACTAACTGGCTCTCAACTTAAGGAAAAAATTTACACGATTTACAATTCAACTTTCCAGAGAGAAGAAAAAATACATGACGGCGACACTGACGATGATAATGACGATCATCATCCTCACAGCACCACCATCATCATCATCCTTTTTTTCGCTTTTTTGATGAGGTCTGCCTCGTGCGTGCGTGCTTAGTTGATGGGATGCCTCCTATATTCTCTAAGGGTGAATATGGTGAGCGAACATAGGGAAAGAAAAGCTTACCTAATAACAAAGTGGAAAGAAAAAGGCGACTGAAAAGAGACGACATGATCAGTTAAAATAAATGCTAAAGAATTTCCATGGCTCGTTGACGCTGCACAAATGGGCTTTGGATAACCATTAAGCCGAATTAGAGGAGTTAATAAAAGGGAACTACCACACGGTTCAATGGGAAAGAACAATTCATGAATTCACTTAGTCTCTGTTTGTTCTTCTTTCATCTAACTACTAACGAAGCCTACCTTAGATACATTCTCATCCGAGAATGCATGTATGAAGTTAAATACCTTATGTTATGTGGACAAAAACTTCACCGAGAAAATACTGCACCACTGCTAAGATGCTATTGTGTATAAAGTATAAAGCCAGCAGCAGAAGAATGCTCCAAGTACTTCACGAACAGATAAAAGCCTTTTTACTCCTTTATTTGATGGCGGTGGTGGTTCGTTCCTTGGTTGGTGTTGAATAATCATCCAACGTGTGGTGTTGTGTGTGTCTCTCCATTATATATACTTACATACATACATATGAACCAATGCCGACTTCATTCGGAGAATATGAAAAGGCCAAGAACAAAAGTTATTTAGTGATGCACGCTTTTATCTATATCTGGATTGTTTATCGGTCGCATCAGTTGCATATTATTGAGTCTTCTTGTCGAAGCATCCATTCTCTGGAAAGTACTGATAATCCGATTCTTAATCGCACTGCTTTAGTCAAAAGCATTTTACGTTTTTCCAACATCTTTCTTCTTTCGTCCTACCAAGCGTTATCTAAACCTTGAAGTGGGGCAATGTAAGAATTTGGAATAGTTTTTTATTTAAATGTGGAAAAGGTGAAGTGGAACATGGTCACCATGAAAATCAAATTAAGAAAAATTAAATAATCCTAAAACATGCCTGCACGACCATTTGAAATTGGTAAGCATGACCATCCACATCATCATGTTTTGGAGGAAGACATGGAAGGAATGGAGAAAACCTTAACGGGGTTTTTTGCATCCTCGGCCTCTTTCCCTATTTTACCCGTTTGGTTTGCCAAGCACTTGAGAAAGGATGGAGAGCATTAAGTCATGTGGAATGCATGTGCTCCAAATATACATAATTTGAAATGTCAAGTTACAAAACAGGGACTACAATAGAAAACCTATTAAGTCGATCGCATTTTGCTTTGAATTTTTTTTCTTCAAAATTTGTGATACAAATGTATTTGGTTTGTTTCACTGTGTTCAAGTTGTGTTCAGGTACTGAATTGTTTTTCAGTAAAATCCTCCATCCGAACCGAAAAAATCTCTTCCGCATTGTACTGTATTCACATAATATGTATAATGTATTGCATGTTTTCATACACTTTTCAATCTTGAAAGTTTTCTTTAAAAAATAAAATAAATTACAACCCTTCAAGCAGCAGCAGTATGTTGAGTAGGTGTAGGTGTACGAGGTAGTGGTTGGTGGTATGATAACTTTCCTGATAATGGATACATGCGAGCCATTTTATTTTTGGAAAGGAGAATAAGTAGAATAACATTTGCGTGTTTTTGAACGATACAAATCCAAAAAAGTAGATAAAAATTTGGGTAGCACGTAGCTAGAAGCTTTAAATCTAAGCCCATCGTACAAAGGACGTCCAGTAGATATTCATAATTTAATCTTGGCACTAACAAATTTAATATTTTTTACCTTTCTTAAAAAACCTCCTGGAAAGTACCCACTCTCATTATGTCTCAAAAAACTGAAACATTTTAAAACATCACGACACGCCGTATATATCACTTTCATTCTCTCTTTCTCACCATGATAGTACTCTACTGAATTTGTGTTACTTAGATAGAATTATATGTATAGCTATATATAAGGAAGAATATTAGAAAAAATAGCGATACCAGCAACAGCACCAGCACGAAAGAAAATACCTGGCGCGACCGAAATTATTTCTGGAATCTTTTTTCCCACCCACCAACCTTATTCTTGTTTCCGCCTTTCTTCTCATGACTCATGACAACAAAGCAACATGAGATGAGTACTCTTAACAGGACTATTGTGTCCTTTTGTTGTTAGACCCACTTGTGATGAATGCTCCTTACTCCTCCTCGCCCCCATCATCTGAATGCATTTCCTGGGACCTGTGACATCCAAAAATGGAAAAGGATATGACTTGAGTCTAAAGAAGCACTAGCATTGATTTATGAAGGACAAAAAATTATTATTTTTTTTTTCAAATTAGATTTTGATTTTAGTGAACTCCACAAATAATTTTGGTTAAACGAATATAAGTTTGGCAAAGTGGATAACATTTTTTTTGCGCATTCCTAGAAAAAACTTGACCAATTTTTTCAAACCTCAACGTTTTACGGGGAATCATGAAACATTGTTACGTAGTTCGCCTTTAGCTTTTTTCTCTCCATCTCTCTCGTTGTTTTCTATAGCTTGGAATTGGATGATGTGAAAAAGGTTTGACTTGAATACGGTACCCATTTCACTTCTCATTCGTTTTATGCGTATCTTCGAACGAGTTCCAAACTTCGGATGTTGCGATGCTATCGGAATTGTACGCAGTCATTTATTTATATGGTCTGTCTGGTCAACAAAAGATGATCCGCATGATGAAACGAATGGATGAGAGTCCTCGTGTTCTGAAGTGAAGAGGAAACCTCTTCTTTAAAGAAGTAGCAAAATCCTTTGATCAATACTTTGATCCCTCATATCCATATTTTTTGATTCCTTATTACAAAAGATGCTGACACACTCAGAAAATGATTTGTTATTTACGATTATAACGGTAATACCACACGATATTCTCATTTTTACTACACAGCTTTGTTTACTTAGAAAGTATGTTTACTCTATAAAAGTATGTACAAGAACTTTGGGTCGATCTGCATTTGCCAATTTTTACGAATACTACAGAAAGAAAGTTAGAAGTGGTTTTCAATGCTGTCATTTTTCGGGTTGATCTGATTTCAAAGGACCATGAAAATCTCACAAAGTAAAAGCACTGTAGTACTATTTCTGATTGCAATTAACTTGAATTAACTTCCCCAGATAATGTACCAGAGCAGATTTTTTAATTTGCGGTCAATGCCCCAGAGTCGGGAACTGATTATATGAGACCTTAGCAGTATTAAACAATGAATTTATGCATCTTTTAAAAAGAAATTCATGCATTCTTTCCATATGAATTCAAAGTTTTTGTGGTATATCCAATTTTTCACTGAGGTCGTTTCTTTGCTATTCTTGACATTTGAATATTCCTCTTTATAAATGACTTTTACATTTCCATACTGTTGAAAGATGGAGCGGTATTTTTTTCGAAAGAGGTGATGATGAAATGGAAGATGTCAGAAGATAAAAATTCAAAAGGTAATACCTTTTCGACTTAGTAGTCTTTCTTTCTTCTTCCCAATCTCGTATATCGTGGACAGCTTTTCCCTCTCATTCATCCTCATGTGTTGCTGATTTTCCATATATCTCCTCCAAAGGGAAAGGGGAAGAAGTGATGTCTTACGAAACCAACCACCTATCCCTTGTAACATTTTTTAATTCATAATATGCATAAAAAAAGTAACATAGCATCACAATCGAACCATTGCTTTTTCGGGTGAAAACAAGCGACGTCAAGCACGTATTATTAGAGAAAAAAAGAAGAGCCGACCAACCGACGGAGCGACTAAAAGGGGACTTTGCATTCTCAAAAGATCCATCTTTTTTTGAGGCTCGACTACCGTGTATAAAGGACCATTTTTTTTTCTCCGGGGATCCTGTGGTAAGTGCTGATCTCTTAAAGACAAAATAGGCAAAGAGAGTAAGAATCGTTTTGTCTTTGTCACCTCTGCATTCATATCTTAAATCTTGAGCTTGTCTGTGTGAGCAGCATACTGCAAAAAAATAAGAAAGGAGGAAGCATTCTATATACTTTGAATACTTTTTTTGGTGAAGTATGTAGTTCTATTAAAATGTGCAGTTCAGCGAGCAGCCAGAGCACATCTATCTAAGTTCCTCATCTACTTCTCTATTTTTCTGATGACGATAATAATGGTTATGCAAAATGTAGACATTTTCTTGAGAGACCGACCCGACTAGACCACAGAAAGCAAGCAAAGCCCTTGTAAATTTTAGTATAGGTGAAGAGAGAACATTTTACTACACAGATAGTTTTTCTTCTTCCTTACATATTTGGTGTGTGGTTTCCTTTATCTCGTTCATTCTTTCTTCTTGTCTTCTCATTCTTTTAAGCTCATCTTTTACTCTTCGGTTGGCATTATGCACTAACCAACCAAGCACTTGTGATCTTCAAGAGAAAGGGATGAAAGAAACTAACGTAAGTATTTATTATTCGTACACGGTTTCAAAAAAACGCTGATAGATATGAAACATTCTTTATATTTCTTTTCTCCTCCAGTGAATGAATGCTTTCGTTTTTCATAATGTTCTGCCATTTATTCGCTAATTTTCAGTCTTTGTTTTAATCATTGAATTTTTTTCTTAAAATGGGGATTGAGGAAGGCGCATAGGAGAAAAGACAATTTTTCATTTTGACATTCCATAAAATCCACAAATTTTGTAGCTGGCAATAATGAAAGGGAGTAGTAAGTATATATATTCAATATAAAAATATTATCCGAAGCATTAAGTGTAAATGATTTGAATAATCTTGTTTCTAAATTGAAGATGGATTTATTGAAGTAAAAGCAACTCTTTGTCTCAATTCCTACTGGAGTACATGCATCAAGACTGAAGTTGAAAACAACGCAGCAGCGGTAAAAGTATAATCGTGGTGAAGAAAGTGTGGGAACCATTTTTTTGCGGGTGAATATAATGCAGAATTTGTATATGTGGTATGATTGAAGTAAATAATGATACTATGCAGCAGCAGCGGTGATACGTCCGTTTCCTTAGTCCTTCTTTAATGCGTAGGTTGAAGAAAAGTGGCATGTCTTGAAGACAAAGAGTTATGGGATGCCTTCTTTTTTGTGTAGAGCATTTTTCACGCAATTCATCCGTCCTCTTGCTCCTTATTCAGTTTTTTTATATCCCATGACCAGAATATTGTGAGAAAAAAGAGAAGACGAAAGAAAATACAAATGTTCAAAGCTTGTTTATCCTCCAGCAATTTGATGGATTTCTTACACGTGAGGAAAAGCTTTTTTCCAGGGAGCCATGCATGTCATAGGATGTGCAAAGGGAAAATGAAATGCATGCATTTTCTCCTTTCTTCCTTGTCTTAAAAGGAATCATCGAATTAACAATATATCACGCCCAAATCTCGAATCTATTCCATTTATTCTTAACACATTTCAATTTATTTTGTTTTCGGGCCAGGAAAAGAACAATTTCTTCGGATGAACTGAAATACTCTGCACACATACATACTTGTATTTGGTTTTATCGTTGATTTCTTGTAGAGACGCAGCAGCACGCTAAACAAAACGCAATAAAAACTCATGCATTGACTACAGAGTGATTAGGTTCAAATCAGATCAAATGTTTTCACATTTCACGTGGGGGAAAATCACTGAATTTTACAACGAGCAATAATTTTAATCTGCGAGTAAGCTGTTGTGATATTAATGGTATGGAAATGATGATGATGATGATGACTCTGGAAAAGGAGTTGCATGATGATGATGATGCCATTTAATGGCTTAATTTGCTCAGGCTGATGTGCCCATTTTTTGGAAACAAAGTCACATATAAAAATCAATCCCAGAGGAGTACAATCATCCCTAATTTAACATCTTTGGGAAATCCCATCTTTTTAGAGATGATTAGGAATGACAAACTAGTGGAGAGTAAAGACTACACTGTCATTTATTCCCGGAGCGTCATCCATTTAATATATGGATACATATTTTCGGGGAATCCATTTCTCCTAAAATTCGAATGGAATAGAAAGAATGGAAATAGCATGCATGGCTCTTCTTGCTACCACCACCACCGCTGTGAATTGCAAAGGAAAAGAAGCAGAGGGAAAATGATGGTATTCGGTAATACGCTTTAAGTTGCAATGCCTGGGAGTGTTGTCGTGTTTCACGTTGTGGTTTTATTGCTGTCACTCTGACGGATTGTTTAACTGAATTAAGGGCACTGTGCGGGTTGTGATGGGTGGCCAAACCAACCGAGGCAATTTATCTGAACGAAAAAGAGAGAAAGCATTCATATATCATGTAATAAGTAATAAAAAGAAGGAGTAGAAAAGGATGGGAAACAGGGAACGAGAGAAAAATTGCTAGAGAAATGCGAGACAGGCAGACCCGGCAAAGCAAAAGCAAGCAAGGGTAGCAATCATCATCAACCTCCTTCCTTCGCCATTGAGAGCCCCGCAGTAATGAAATGGATGGGAATAATGAAAGCTTTGTATTTCACGTACTCACTTAATAAATAAATGGTTTTGTTCCTTCATTCACTTGATCATCCAATCATATCATTACGGCATTCAGATTGGGATAATAGTCTTCATCATAGTGCATAAACTCTCTTAATAAGCTCAAGCCGATTGTGATTGCGATTCCCGTTCCACAATTCAATTCAATGATCATCAACTCAATAATGATTAAGATTTACATTTTGAAATAAAAAAAGAACAGCACAGCAGAAATCCATTTTCCATTTCGTCAAGTCGTATTATTGCCAGCATACAGCACCAGTTTTTTTTCTGGAGGAACGAAATTACCAAAATTCCCACTGAAAGCTGGTGGATCACTAATCGGCTTTGGATCCTTCAAAACATTAAAGTTAACCACTTAGACGAGACGCAAACGCAACTTTATATCATTCCATGAGTTTGCCAGTAGGTATTATTGCTATTGATCTTTCCTGTTAGAACTGCTAGTAACTGTTTCTCTACTCTCTACTTTCACTATAATTATAAATGTTTGAAGGGCCTACTTAGTAAAAAATACATGGGCATGATTGTCCAATTACGACATTTTTTTACTTTGAGACTTTATTTTGGGCGGGAAGGAATGGATTTTTACAACTACATGTCAATTCATTCGCTGTGACTCTTTCCATTCCAACCGGAGATAGATTATGGCTTGGGGAGAGCATTGTAAAAACCAAAGAGTCGAATAAAATTAAAACTTTCACGACAGATTTTTACTACTTACTACATATACATTTTTTTTTCCACTGCCTCAAATGAATAACTGGCTGCGAGAGACAGGGAGTGAGAGGGGAAGGGAAAGTTGTAAAAAAAAGCTTTTAAAAATTGTCATGTCGCACTTCTTCATTCTCACAGCCAGACTGAGAGAGAACAGCCAAGAAGACTGTAAGTGAAAAATAGAATAAGAATTTTCTTTATGCCTCTTTATTTTTTTTCTGCATTATTCAAAATAAACCCGATAAAAACTAACGACTCGCGAAAGTGCCCATTTCTCCTGGATCTTTATATAATATATGTTCCGGCTGAGAGAAAATGCTTAGTACTTATATATGGGGGCGTTTTTTTGTACTGAAAGTAGAGCATCAGCATCATGAGGGTATGAATAAAAATGTTTGGTGGCGGAGAGACTATTAAAAATTTAGTGCTCAGGAAATTGTTGTCAGTCGTCTGTTCTTGTGTTTCCCAGTTTCATCAACTTTTATAGTTCGGCACGGTCGCAAAAATATTCACCTTTTGACTGAGGCAGGGGATTTTCAACGAAGAGAAAATTATTGCTATCCTATTATTATTCCACGCAATGAAAATGTTGATGATTGTGGAAATTTGCAGAATTGCTTGCATTCTATAATCACCGGTTCCAATTTGTCTCATGGACACACGTTTGTTTTGCAATAACACATATGGCATGATGTATTGACAATAAAGTAGCGTTTTCCTATTGATACGAGTGGAAATGCTTGTTGGTCATATTTACTGCTAATTTACATTTTACGTACGGTAATTCAACATTGGAATTTTGTATTAAACAATATGATGATGTGGAGCAAGCAATTTCGTCTTTGGCTTTGTTATTTCCCTCCAATTTTAAAGCACTAGTAGTAATGGTGGTGGTGGTGGTTGTGAGTTCGTGGAACCAAAAGTTGCTTGCAGCGCAACGGAAGGAAACAGGGATGTCATTACTATTACTAGTCATAGAAATAGAACAGAAGAGAATATTGCCAGTAAAATGAGAAGCAAAAGAGATTTTTACGATCAAACCCTTTTTATGATCTTAAATGAAGTAGTAAAAGGAGGAAACACGGTTAAACCATCCATATTTAATGAAATGGCCGGGTCATTTATAGAAGCGCCATCAATACAAGGAAATAATGCGCAATGGACAAATGGTAATGTGTTCAACATGGGGCAAGCAAGATATGCATCAGCCAAAGATAAACGAAACCACTTTTCAAGGCATCCGTCTCGGAGAAAGAAAATGCTCTTTTGAAGCCTCAAAATTCAAACTAAAACAAGGGTAGATTGATGTAGGTATGTATGTGCTTAAGTATATGATGGCTAAAAGTACCTGTGTAAATTCACTTTGGTAGAAGAAATCGGACAGCAACTGGGGAAAGATGAGTTGTTTTGCTTTCCAAAAGTAGCGATTTTCTGCTACACACATGGAAAATTTGAATTGAAATGAAGAAAACATAAGACATGCATGCATCTTTATAGATAGAATATTTACGTGTAGATAGATCAGGGATGGATCCAAAAGTTGTAGAAACTAATGTTCGTTTCTTTCATCTTCTACTCCATACGCATCATAAAGCCAATATGATATGTTTTTCACTGGTTTTTAGAACTTTCCACTGAAAAACTACGTATTTATAGGGAACGTTTAAGGGAAATGCATGTACATTTTGTGAATATATGTAAGGCTTCGTGTGAGAGCATCATCGGAAGAGGGAAAAGCGCGCCGGAGAAAAATATTTAATCCGCAGGGGAAGCGATAAAACCAGGAGCTCAGTGGCAATAAAATGATTCCATCAGCAAAATAAAAAGGGAAATATAGACTGGAGATACTCATGTAGATCATTCACGAGTGTAATTTCATGTCTCCAACAGTCATCAACCTCGTAACAGACAGCAATAATTTCCTTATAGGAGCTTAATACCACGAATGAAAGACCCAGTGAAGAAAGCAATAGTATAAAGCTGTAACACTTTATGTCTATGACAATCGCTTTAACGAGAAGAAATGAAAGAGAGAGAGAGAGAGTGAATGAGTAGAGTAGTGAAGAAAGAATGATTAGTTCCTTCTCGCATACATTTACTCCTGCTGTTGCAAACTGAAGAGGGAGATGTACTTTTTTTACGAATATGCACACTTGTGGTCATTAAAGAACTACTATGATGATTTGAAATGATGATGAAGAGGAAAATGATGAATGTACACTTAAAAAAAGTAATGATACTTGTTTAATACAACGTTGACGTTCGGAATGACATGGAGCATTAAAAAAGAAGAAGCAACTAAAATATATCGAAGCGAATTCCTTTCCACAGTTAAACAGATCAAATAAAATATTCCATGAGAAAAGATTAAATAGGCACATAATTCAGGATTAAAATTTGCACTAGTAATTGCTTGTAAATGCCGCTTTACATCCAATTAATGAATACATGTACTTCTTAAAGTGGAAGTGGAATACCAAATCAAGCATGCATCGCATAGTGAGCTTATCTGTGAAAATAAAAAGAATCATTTTTAATGTCACAAGAACAGATGGCCCGACAATACAAGTGAGTTGATTGCTTAAAGTTCGTACACGAACAACGTGTTTATGATGCAATCCCGCCAGTGAATAACACTTTGAGAAGCGCGTGTGATGCGTTCGAAAATATTGGGAAAAGTTAATGAGGCTGTTCATGAAATATTAGAAGAACAACATCCTATCGTGTTATGTTAGATACATTAATTCCATCTATATAGTTTCTTCTTTTCTTAAATACAATATGAATGATAACACAAGAAGGTAGACATATTCACAAGCATATTTTTTATTTCTTTTTGTGGAGATTAAGGTTCTTAGAAACAGCGGTTGCGGTGGGAGTGGTGTCACTACAAAAAGTTTATCATTTTTTTGTGATATGAGAAAAAAATTCAAGTCGATTTTAGGTGACTATTTTCTAGTGATGTATGCCATTTCCCATGACCATTTTGTTTCTGAAAATGCCTCCTTCTCCCAAAAAAATAAAAAAAAAATCATAGGCCATTAATATTGAGTATGAAAACAAAAATGGGTGGAAGTGGAAACGGTACATTCTCAAAGTGAGGAAATTGTAAAGCTCCCCTAAAGAAAAACAAGTTGAGTATGTGCAAGCAATAGCATTGCATTCATCCTAGAAGACCCAAAGTCCAGGGGATACGTAGAAGCATTAGACCTCTAAACAGGGGATTTAATAAATGATCGTAGTTTCCACTCGCGCTTTCATACATCATTGAAAAAGGAGACAGTTTTATGGCGAGGAAATATTAACTAGGAAATTAGTCTCGGATGTGGATTGTCATCTTAGATCATAGTTATTGCGGCACAGTCCCTCCTCCTCATGTTACAGAAATGCTTTCGCAGCATGGCTTTGCTTGCTTGTGTTTAGGTAATACTGTCGTATCATATTATATATCTGTCTTCATATGTAAATGAATCTGAAAGTCTATCGTAGTAAACAAACGATATGATTTTTGACATTCAAATTTCTAATTAAAAGTAAACGTTTAATCAAAGTATGCCGGTTCAGACAGACGGTAATTCAGGTACTTCTATTCCAACTTGTTCGGTCCATTAGCAAGTATCTGCCTACTTCATAATCATAATTTTGAGATTCTATGTCTCCCACTTATAAATTTTAGTTTCAGTTCAATATTCCATGTTTGACAGGCGAAGGACATGGAAAAGCAATTCCTTATTTTCATTAGATTCGTTACATTTCAGAAATTCGTTTTAAATTTTTTGTCTGTTACTCTTAAAAACCCTAACAGTTTTAAGGTTTTTTTTCATGTTAATAAAAATTTACGCGCCAAATACAATAATTAATACTATTTATGAAAAAATCATAAATCAACTCATCGACACATTTTTTCTGCACGGTTAGTAATCCTGCAATTCCTGCAAGTCGACGGATGATACATGCATTTCAGGTTTCATCGACTCATCATGTATAGCTCCAGCTCCAGTGCAATATGATATTACTAGTGAAATCCCCAGTTCTTTGATCTCAAGGACTCCGATAATAATAAAGTGCAGTCATACGCATAAATTCCAATGATAAACACGAATAATGACTCCAACAAGTTTCTAACAATGAATGTTATTACTTGCCACAATAGGAATGGAAGTTTTTTGGATTAAGACTCACCCACAACCACGCCTATAGAGCCGATATAATATTATAAATTATAATAATAAAACCCCATGACGGCTTTGATTTTATGAGGTGTTTGAATTTATAAATGGGTAGTTTACTAGACTATGGTTTTTAAATTCAAGCCTGATACGTTGATGTCCCTTCTGATGCATTCATTTAATTGTCAACTGAATTTAATTCAAGATCAAGGAATTAGCAAACATTTGGAAGGATGTTTGATGCTTCAGCTAGGATTATGCAAAGTATGTACTAGAGCGCAACCAAGCAGTTTGCAAAGTTCTTGCTGAGTTGTGAAGGTCCTGGAGAGCAGCGCGAAACTCTGTGATGTGCCCATGTGCTAGCGTTCTCGAGGAACTGACTATTTACCACACATTGTAGGTGCGCTGTTTGGTACTACTGACGGATTTACGGATTAGCTTAGTCCATTTAAAAAAAAACCATTTTTCCATCAGCTGAATAGTTACCGAGAACATTCAACTTCAAATTAGTGATTCTGTTTTCTGGCTTCTTACTTTTTTAGAGTCACATTTTATAAATATGATGATGATGATACATACGGAACTGCTATTCTGGACTATAGACTCGACTGGTACTGGTATACATTGTTTCGCACAGAAAATACAAAACATAATTTTATGTGCATTGGCATGCACATTATCATTTCCGCCCGTCTCGCCTGTCTTATCTATTTTCTCGTATATGAATCCGTACAACTCGAAAAAGAATTTAAATCCATGTCTTTGCGAAGGTGAGTCGAGTGCAACGTGTTCAATACATTGCTAATGTTGATACCACAGACAAAACTTCTTAAAATTGAAGATTTGTCTGACTACCAAATTAAGGAGAATCATAGGATGGATTAGCCTTAGCCCGGTAAGTTCGAGATAAAATTTGAAACCATTTGTTATTGAGATTACGCCGAGTCCAATATTTTCGTGGTCATTCATCTTAAAAAGAAGTTGGGTATTCGTATTGATTCCTATTGATCGTTAGGTCAGACGACATATTATGCAATTTGAAATTTAAAATGGCAGACTACCATTGGAATTGTCAACTTTATACTTCGCTGTTATCGTTAATACTGTCCTTGTGGTGCATAATACCGACACCGACAGCGGTGGTAATTCTTGGTAGATTTGCTTAAAGACAGACCGAGGAGTCAAAAAAGTCATTTGTGCATGAATTGCTGTGCATGTCTTCATATTTCACACATCACATATAGGCACCTAAACTTAAAAGTTTCGTAACATCGTAAGCTTTCTTGTCATTAAAAATCTCTCTATCTATCCATACGTACCATACAAGTACGTACAAATTACAAAATTACCAAATGAACCTAATTTGTATATGACATCGTATTCAATTCAAATTCATATGGCAACTAGCAAGGCAGCGATTCACCAGCTTCTGCTTCTGAACAATTATTTGAGGAAACCTTTTTCTCTCCTCCATCCATATCCGACCTATGTACTTACTACTTACTCTACATGTTATAAGCTTGAGTGAGGCTTGGAAAGAGGAATTTCGTTGTTTGTTCAAAGGTGCAGGTGCAATAGCAAATAGCAAAGTGGTGGTGATGCCGGCCGGGTTGGAGAAAAACAAATACGCATTGATAAGATGTCAAACTCAACTATGAGAGCGTTGAATATATGTATGTATTTTAACAAGAAGTACTAAAATGTTCTTAAGCTTTTGCCACTTGTATTATTACGGACATACACGCTGACGTTGCTCTATTCTCCGACATCCATTTTTTTAGTAGTTAATTGGCCTTTTATTTCTTGCTTATTAATCAGAGCAACGTAAATTTGGATTGGAAGTGAAAAGACCTCAAGACTCGTCAAGGAAGACTTGAGATTGACTTAATTTTGTGAGGACCCATCAACCTGTCGTTCATTGGAGCACGGAAGAAATCTATTGACTGATAAATTAAAACAATTGTAGTTTTTTTAATACATCGTTTAAAAGTTGATTGTAATGGCGCTATTAGCCCCAATCGACACATATGATGAATATTACGTGCAGCGTTTCAATCAACTATCATCACGGCCAAAATTCCAACGATTTGGGGCCAACTACCAACCTACCCCCAAATTGAAAAGGATTGTTGAGAAGAATGATGTAATTTGGAACCCAATATGGGTCCAGCCATTGCAAACAGGCACCGGTACGTACCTAACAGATTGGGAATCCAGGTGGAAACCCTGGATCGACTCTTTATATGGGAGTGCAAACAGATCTGGACCACCTCCGTACCAGCCGTTTGTTGGAGTTGCTGAATTGACGGAGGCAGAGCAGCCAAAACCGCGTTTAGCCTTCTTGAACCCGCGGTTGGGATTCACTAGTCCCACAAGGAAGGAGAATGAATCGGTTGCGGAGTTCAAATCTATAACGGCCACCACTCGTCATGACTGTGTTAAGATTCGCGACCTTAGAGACCGACACCCTAAAGACGCTAAAGTTGATCATATCCGTGTGATAAAGCGTAGTCCAGGCCAAGGACTAAACCATGCCACTGGGGCATCGAAATCGAACTCTCACTTCAGACGTGAAAAGCGAAAATTATCTACTCGAATTGACGACCCCATTGATTCGGTTGAGAGACTTAGGAAGCGTAGGAAACGCTTTGGGGAAGAACAACAAAGTGATGAGCCAAGGAATGACGGCCGTAATGCAAATTCGCACTATTTAAAAAAAAAATTTATCATCAAAGTTTCATAATTTTTTATCTTAAAACATGTATTATTTTTATTATTTCAGTGGCCTTGAGTTTGAATGAATTTATTAAAGAGGGAGGAAGTATGGGAGTCAAGTCACCACCTCGAAGGAAACTGGATTTTGAAGACTCGAAAATTTTTTGCCATGATCATCCCTCTGATCTTCGAAAGTACTTGAACGAAAAACGTCTTTCCCCCCGTGCAGCCAAAACTGACATCCGACCCGTCATCATTGACGGAAGCAACATTGCTTACTCGTAAAATGATTGCAACATATTTTAAAATAATATTCTAACCATAATTTAAAATACTCAGTTTTGATCCCCCATAAACGATAATATTCGCCGTTTTATGATTAGGTGTGGTGCTCAAACCCCAGGACGACAGAAGCACCAGAAGATATTTGACTGCAATGGTCTTCGGCTCTGCGTAGACTTTTTTTTGAATTTGGGATGCACGGATATTCAAGTAGTCCTTCCAGAATCCCGATACTATGACAAAAATGTGGTAAATGGTCACATTCTGCAAAACTTGCAGGACAAGCAACGGCTCATTCTATCTAGTAGCAAGAGACTGCGAGATGGATCATGGGTGTCTTCCTATGATGATCGACTCATTCTAGAAATAGCAGAGAAGAAGGATGGTGTCGTTGTTTCCAACGACAGGTTTGATGATTTACGCCATGAGAAGAGAGAATGGAGACACTTGATTTCCGAAAGGTAAAAAATACTTTATTATTTATTTATTTATTTATTTATTATACCTCTAACTTAACCACTTTTTTTGCAAAATTCATAGGAGATTGGGGTACAGCATCTATGAAGCTAAAGGAAAATTCCATTTTTATGTTCCCCCAGATCCACTTGGCCGTTGGAGAAAGTCTTTGAAAGAGATTCTGCGTTACTAATTAAATACGCTTGAGTCAATCAATTTAATAAGAGGTCAAACAGATTTTGTTGAAAGATGATATGGTGACCGTTGACGAAGGATGTAATGGTTTTCCTTTAGACTTTTAGTTGTACCTACATATAAATTTAGGTAGAAATCCTGGTGGGATTAGAATTTCTTTTTTAACTCGAAGACTTTAATACAAGTTTGCCTTAGAGTACTCATACTCCACAGTAGTGCTTATATAATGACTAAATCGTAAAAAAAGTTTTAAAGGCATATATTGTTGCTTTACGTTTGTGATTTTTAATTGTGAATACTATGTATAAGTTTTAAATGTATACATTCAAATTTTAATCAGCATGTGACCCCCGCAGTTTTAAATTGTTTTAGTTAAACTTGAATAATTCGCTTTACAATTATTTGAAATTTATTTAAAAGCTCATTAGATAAATATAAAAAATAAATTCTGTAGTAATTTAGAAATGTATAATATTGTATTCATGTATTTTTTATGGTAAGGTTTACTGTGCCTTACTTTACTTACCCTGTGCTTTTATTTATTTTTTATTTAGAGGCACTTTGATAAAATACTATCAATGAAACACAAATTATTCAATGAAACTTTCGGATGAACCACTTCTAAGTAATTCATACTTATTTAGTTAAATTCCAAAACATATCTTCCCACTGTCTATCCATTAAACAATAAGACACTATCCTTCTTGAATACATCTACTTTCTAATTTACGAATTCGATGCAGTAGCATTGTAATGCACTTTACTGAAGCTGTTTCCAGCGGAAGAAGCATGGTCGGTTCTCACTCCCCCTCAAAAAAAGTAACAAGTTCTTAAAATTTATCTTCAATATTTTTTCTCTCATTTTTTATATCCCTCTCTCCATTTTTTACCATTTCCCTCGACACACTCTTTCTGGGTTTTTATTCGCATGCTTCTTTTTCTTTATAATATAACCTCATTTTTATTGCTCCAAGTTGAAATGAAAAAGTATAAATTATGATAAAACTTTCACTGGTTCTCTTACAAGATATTATACAAAATGTGCCATTTTTACAATATACATACTACTCCACACATCGTGATAGAGTAATAAGATGAAGAAGAAGGAGTTAAGAGGAAAGAGAACAGTTCGACATGTCCAGAGGAAGATGTGTTATCACAAGGGAGCTGTTAGCAGTTCCTACAGATAATAGTCTACGGTGTAATTGTACTTATAGGGCTGAAATATTATGGTCATGAAACTTTTAATTAATCTCAACTTCTGCTCTGCAAGAACAATGAGAGCATTATACATATAATCCCTTATCCAATCCAGTTCAGCAAAAAAAAAAAGAGGTTAACATGACGATGGCTCCAAGCTTGCTTATTGCCTCCCTTATCAAAACTGAACTTTATTGATAGATTTCCAAACTTTTTTACACATTATTTGGGGTTCCAATGACAAGAGGGGAAACAAATTCGCGGATATCGCCAACCTGGTCATTGCAATAAGTCGTAATGTCTCTACGAAGATTCAATCATCAATATTTTATTTCATTATCTACAAAGGGAAGTAAACAACGTGGGAGCACATTTACGACATGAATTTTTTTTGGATGTCTTTTACACTGCTTAATTCTGTGCTCTAAATGTGGAGAAAGTCCACATTGTTTCCCGATTCCTAGTCCGAGTTGAAAGTTTTGAAGCTGACAGGCACCATCCGACAACCCTAGCATTTAGAAAATATGTTGATCTGACACAATGGGGCAGGTAAAAATTGTGAACTTGCCCAGGTTCATGGAGGAAGGTTGATGACCCCATAATAAATAACGTTACTTCAAATAGATGACCACATGAAATCGCATATTAGAGGCCATTGCATATCTCATGAGTTGACTGGAAGGACATTAGCATCTCAAACTATGCCTGTTCCAGACTCAACGACTCTGTCGTCCAGAAAGAATAAAAGCTAGCTGTACTACCAAGAGCATTCCTATGCTATATACATAAATATATTGCTGGATCATTCCTACATTTTTTTGGAGGGTCCATGAAAACCTAACTGCCGTCCAAGATAACGCTTCCAAAAACTGGCAAAAAAGGATACTCCGCGTATAATACCTAAATGTCTAACGTGCATGTATAGGAGAAGGAAGTTGCATAGGAAGTTTGAGACTGTTTCAAGAGGAGGAAAACTAGTCCCACTGGACCCATTTCCCTGAGGATTAGAGTCCATCGAAAAGAAGAAGTCCATTTCTCTCCACTCATCGAACAATTCTGGGATGATTTTCTCTCAAAACATTTTTCTCGCGAGAAGAGACTTTCTCCTTTTCCCATCGTACCATTTGTTATCGTTTTTACCTTAAAGGCAGGCGGCGTGTAGCAAAAAAACTTTTTTTATTTCGACTGCTTCTATTTAGAAGATGTTTGCATAAAATGGTCCTTGGAAAAATGTCATGTCATGGGAAAGAAAACAGAGACTTTTTACCTGCAATACAAACGTCAGTCAGGATTTCGATGGACAGAAGGAAGAAACCAGGATGGAGTTTCCTATTTCCTACAGAACTTGAGGGATCAAACTGAACCAACGTTGGACCATCTATCAGGAAAGTAAAGAAACTCTCTTGGTCTTTTCGAACATACTGGCAAGGCGCAGCGAAATTCTATAATGGGATGTGTGGGAAATAATTACATGTGAGCATTTCCTTTCTTCATAAAAGTTCATTTTATTCCAATGCCTTGAATACCTTCATAATAAGTGCAAATCATTTTTAATCAGTGCTGAACGTTCGTCTTCAAAATGTCAATCGTTAAAAAAAAAAGATTTGTGAAATTTAGAAGTTGGACACAAATGGATGACGATGATAAAAAGACAAGAGGGTCAAGTAGTGACGCTTAAGATTCAATTGCGTGAAAATAAAATGTAATGCTAACTATACTGATAGATACTGGCACGGATTTGTAACGGTGACATCTGACATCTAGCAGTAACACGTTGTATTTCTCATGGATCACATATTCACATACATCTTTTTCAATTCTTTTAAAGTCATCGAACCCCTGAAAAATTTATTTAGTAACCTGGAAGAAACGGGAATTTAATGATTCAGTTATTTCTGTCCCATTTCTCATGTAATTTTTACAATATGAGTAAAAGCATAATTCAAGATGAAATTCAAAGGTGTAAATTAACACTGCCGATGGTTTTAGTCTGTAGTCTGTACCTTAATGCTGATAACAAGTACATATACAAGCTAAATTAACCACGCATAAATGTACGTACTTATGTATTTGTATGTAAACCATTTCCAAAATTGAAGTCTATTTTTGCACTCGAAAAATGCTGTTATGATGGTGGAAGGGTTAAGTTAGTAAAGTATACGATGCAAAAGAGTACTTATTTGTGCATATATTCCGGAAATTTAAAAGTTATTCCATTCCACCAGCAGCTTCCTACTTTCTCTTGTTTTTCATGCATGAAAACGTAAAAGTGGAGTGTGTGAAACGTTGTCTAAAAAGAATGCCATATAATTTCTCAAGTGATTCATGCAGCTGCGGCCCTGCTGCTGCCGTTCTCTTCATCTTCTCTGGTGATCCCAGATCTATTCATCTCAGAAAAACCCATCAATCTTTTGGTGTCTTCCTTGAGAGCTAGTCCCATCCCCCTCCCCAATCCATTACTATTACCTTATTACCTCCCATGTCTGCCTTTTCCTTTTCAGTCACCCAAAAAACATCCTCCCACTAAACCGATTCATTGTATGTGCTATCATCATAATAATATCGCATATCACACTCAAACACACTCACACGCTGTAAGCTCCTGACAAACGGAATATACCTTTCACTTATTCTCACCAAGTCGTTCATCAGTTTCCAAAAATTTCTCTTTCTACGATTTCTTGCATCATTCTCCCTGAATGCATCATTCCATCCCACCGCCAAATTTACATAATCACTTTCCTTTGTTTGCATAAACTATTATCAGATGAAAATGAACCCATTGTACGACATTCAAAATAAATCGCATTTCATTTATTATAAAGGATTTTACTATTCCAGAACCGTTGCTATTCTTACAATTTTCGTCATCTTCAGCATCGCACACCAACATCTTGAAAAGCCGTATTAATTGGGGTATCTCTATGCATAAATATGTACTTTCACCTGAATTATTTTCTCCACTCAACAGCCCTAGTTACACATAAGTTGAGGTACGTGAATTTTTATTGGGTTTAAAAGGTTCACGTTTAAAAGTGATTGCTACATTCGTCATACACAACAATGACCCAATGGCTTTTACTCAAATAAATCTGCCCCCAAACCCTTTTAATGTTCTGCAGGAATTCTCATGGTGAACTCACTTAACGAGACTGATTTCTAGGAAATGACCAGAAAACAAGGGTACACTGAACCGCCTCTTCCAACAATCCAATGCAATGGTCAGTGAATGTACCCCTATTCTAAACAATTTCAAGTTTTGTAGAGCCAGCTGCTCTCATTAATTTAAGTACAGCCATAATGTCAAAGACTGAGCTTTCGCACCTGTGGCTTATCTAGCTGGCTTTTCTCCCTATTATTAGCCAATCCAATCCAATACGAAATTTTAAGACTTTGTTGAAGATTAATAGCAAGAATAATGCACGAAAGAAAGTGTAGAGAGAGAGAAGTGTTCTTGTAGGTTCGGCCGTACACATTATTCGATCCATATAAGTACGAGTCAAACAGAAAACACAATGTTGGTCAGAGTCACAAGCAAAAAAGTCAGGCTTCGTATCTACTCATCGCAAACAAGATTTTCAAAACGTGTACTTCTTCTGTTCTCCTTAGATTGCTACATAGAATGGAGCCAGGAGGGCACAGGTCCGCGAAGAAAAATATGTGAAGTGATCAATGATCATGGAAAGGAACAAAGTACCACAACTAGTAACCAAGCCAAATACATTTATGTATGTATCTTCGTAATGTTCTACTTGAAAGCAGGTCTTTGAGGTAGGTAGACATCGGGAACGCAACCTCCGGAGGCTGTGAATGTTCCGTAATGTGAAGTCATTAATCTGAGTGATCTAAGGGAAAGGATAATTGCTAATGTAGACAATCTCATTTCATTCGCTAAACTTTGCAAAGATGTGAAAAATGGGATGCAACGTTCAAGTAATTTCCCAAGATTCTTCCCATCCCCTAATCTGCATGACTGATTAGAGTTCTTGGATTTTTTCGTGCTTGCCAACAAAAAATGGTTTATGTGCGGGGTTGACAGGTGCTAATTGAAAGTTTGAAAGGCGAATCGTACACATCTATGGAGCTCTTCAAATTATAATAATTATTTTAAAAAACACTAGAGCCCCTAACAGAAACGGAATACAAGTATCAAAGCAATATTCTTTGGAACTGTTGGGAAGATGTGGAAATCAAAATAATGGAGGAAGTCTAGATTGTAGAAATAGCATATACCCAGATAGAATTGATAGAATCACGTAAAATGCGTCCATAGTTATGATTGTGATTATTGTTGCTAAGGTTGTTTTTAACGCATTTCTTTCTGAATAAAAGCCGCTTTTCTGCTTTTATGCAAGTGCGAAATTTTCCAAAAATGGCCAACAATTTGTATTGCATAGGTGTTGATGTTGCCAAAATAATAGACAATAATGAGTAAGAGTACTCATTTTAAAGAAACGTCTGAAACTAAAATGAAAGGTGATGATGAGTAAGAAGGTTGGCCATCATGACTCTCATCAGGAATTGAGGTTTAATGACGAAATAGGCATTTCTTTAACAAAAAAAAATCCAGCAACTCATTGATAGAATGGCTATGACAGCTCATCATAAAACAGCCATGAGGGGAGAGAAGGTTAGAACATTATTCATAGCCATCATCATGACACAATAAAAAATGAATGGGAGGAGAAAGGGAATTACAAGACATACCATCATCATATCATCGTGATCTTCACTATTCTTCACCGTACCGTAGTTATGTGAGAGAAGATACACATCATCATCTTATCATGATATTGTTGTGTTTTTCTGATTTTGCTCTCCAACAACGTCTTTACAAAATATTAAAACCTTTTTATTGGTAAAATGGGAGTACCAGTCGCAAACCGTTTTAAACGAACAAAAGATGAACAAGAAAAACGAGAAAGATCAAGACCTGTCTAGTACATACATATTGGTACGTATTATTTTTTCATCATTTCATGATATTATGTCAAAATAAAAGTTCGTTTGCGACTTTGAGAGTATGTAGTAATTTATATGCAATTTCAGTAGGTGCATAGACTAGTCCAAAACAAGATCCTCTTTACATTACTTTCTTCAGCACACGTAAAAATGGGAGAAAAAAATATATATGCAATTATGAGAAAGGTAGTTTTTGGTTCGTTGAATGCTTCGTTCATTCATTTGAAACACATTATGCAATGCACGCCCCCGATAAAAACCCTTTTCAATTAAGTTCACTATCAGCATCCTAAAATTGTTGCATACTATTTTGCACGTAAGGTTGTTCATGCTCCTCAAGGGCTTTTCGAAAATAACAGTTGAAATTTGTGGTAAAAGTACGTAAGATTTGTAAATCCAGAAATAGTATGGGCTTAGACAATTTTCTATTACTACTTTTTTGATTGGTTTATTTCCAAACACAATTTGCAATAGACTCAAGAAATAAAGTAATAAGTTATTAAAATGTTTGCATAATTATTGACAATAAAATTTACAAATTTTGTATAATCGTGGCTAATGGGAAATAAAAGATATAATTAGAATAGTAATAAACTGTTAAAATAGTACCCATTCAATTGAATGTTCAAATTTAAAATCCAACACATATTCCCTGTGTACTTCTTTCTGTAAAATATTTATAAATGATATTATTGCTAAAGTAGGAATTTTTTATAATATTCGATATTGCGTACGGATACCGGTAAGTTTTGTAGGAATAAATTATTTATTAAGCCGTTCAATCCACATCCATGGTTCCTCATCCTCGTCCTCTGAAGCCTCAATAGTTTTGCTAACGACGTTTTCAGAAAAAGCTTCAGTTCTGAACACAGGTACCATATTCGTTCCACTGGTCGATGAAGGAACTTGCTTATCTAATTTTACAGGAAGCTCCTCTTTTTTGGTTGTAAATTGACTGGTAGGTTTTTTGGGAATTTTTTCCGTTTCTAGTTCCTTACGCTTTTCCTCATCTTTTTGCATTAGCATTTCCATTTTGTCAAACCAATCGTCACTCATTAGATCTTCATCTGCAGGTGGCACGTTCTGAGAATTTTCTATACCGACAAAAACAGTCGCCTTTTTCATAGTTGCTTCATCGTTGTGTGCAGATTTTTCCTCAGTTATGGTTCTAGGGGCACTCAAGTTCCCCAATCCAACTTTCATTGGTTTTGGCTGATTCGACAAGCTAGTTGGTTTCAGGAGCCGGTTAAAATCCGAGGATCTACCAGCATAGAAGTTTGAAGTTGATACAACGGCTGGTTTGTGGTAGTTGCCCTTAATCCTAAGCCATTAAGAAATAATTTTTACATTTAGAATTAATATGAAATTTATATTAACTAATCCAAAAATAAAAAATAAAAATTCTCTTACGGTTGTCCTGTCCCTAGAGAAGGCGCTGGTTTCGAAGCAAATGTTTTCAAATCACTAGGGGTGCATGTGCAACGGTTGACATGAATCTCCAGAGCTTCCTTTCTATTTTTAAAAAATTTCAGTTCGTGTTTCAACTGTGCTACATCTGGAATATAAGAAGGCAAGAGGCCTCTCTCCCCTTTCTCAGAACGATCAATCAACTCCTTCATCAGATTACACTGAATGTCCTTGGTAGAAGTGTGCTTATTAACTGAGACTTCAAGTTCTTGAATTCTACTGTTCAGCAAACGTAATTGCGATTCACCTTCCATCTGTATCATTTTATTTTTCGAAAGAGCTTCGGAGTACGCCGATTCTGCCTTCAGCAGATCACGTTTTAAGGTAATGGATTGATTCTTGTACAGAGCGACTCTCTTTCGAAGATCATTTTCCAAATCGCTCGTTAAATCGCATTCGGTAGATCGGTTCACGAACAACGCACGCTGGGCCTTATCCTTCAGAACCAGTTCCTTTTTCACTTCTGCCTCTCTTTGCTTCAGTTGAGATATTTGTGTTTCAAACTCTTCTCTCAGTTCCGCCTCCCGTCGTCTCAGATTTTCATTGGACGCCTCCAGATTGTTTAGAAACACGAGTCTCCAATGCTCCTTTCTCTAGATTCATTTTCTTAACAGTTTCTTCAAGTAGTTGTTTTTGCGACGCTATCTCTTCCTCTAAGAAGCGCTTTTCTCCTTGCCACTTTTTGGCGTCCTTCAGTTCCTCTTCCAATTCTGCCTCTCTTTGCTTCAGTTGAGATATTTGTGTTTCAAACGTTTGTCTCAGTTCCGCCTCCCGTCGTGTCAGATTTTCATTGGACGCCGCCAATTGCTTAGAAACTTCATTCTCCAATACTTCTTTCTCTAGATTCATTTTCTTAATAGTTTCTTCGAGTAGCTGTGTTTGTGACGCTATCTCTTCCTCTAAGAAGCGCTTTTCTTCTTGCCACTCTTTGGCGCCCTTCAGTTCCTCTTTCAATTCTGCCTCTCTTTGTATCATTCGAGATATTTGTGCTTCAAACTCTTCTCTCAGTTCAGCCTCCCGTCGTCTCAGATTTTCATTGGACGCCTCTAGTTGTTTAGAAACATCATTCTCCAATGCTCCTTTTTCTAGATTCATTTTCTTAATAGTTTCTTCAAGTAATTGTTTTTGCGAGACTATTTCTTCCTCGAAGAAGCGCTTTTCTTCTTGCCACTCTTTGGCGTTCTTCAGTTCCTCTTTCAATTCTGCCTCTCTTTGTTTCAGTTGAGATATTTGTGTTTCAAAGTTCTCCCTCAGTTCCACCTCTCGTCGTCTCAGATTTTCTTTGGACGCCTCTAGTTGTTTAGAAACATCATTTTCCAATGCTTCTTTCTGTAGATTCATTTTCTTAATAGTTTCTTCAAGTAGTTGTTTTTGTGACGCTATCTCTTCCTCTAAGAAGCGCTTTTCTTCTTGCCACTTTTTGGCGTCCTTCAGTCCCTCTTTCAAGTCTGCCTCTCTTTGTATCATTTGAGATATTTGTGTTTCAAACTCTTCTCTCAGTTCCGCCTCCCGACGTCTCAAATTTTCATTGGACGCCTCCAGTTGTTTTGAAACATCATTTTCCAACGCTTCCTTCTCTAGATTCATTTTCTTAATAGTTTCTTCAAATAGTTGTTTTTGTGACGCTATCTCGTCCTCTAAGAAGCGCTTTTCTTCTTGCCACTTTTTGGCGTCCTTCAGTCCTTCTTTCAATTCTGCCTCTCTTTGTTTCAGTTGAGATATTTGTGTTTCAAAGTTCTCCCTCAGTTCCACCTCTCGTCGTCTCAGATTTTCATTGGACGCCTCCAGTTGTTTTGCAAGATCATTTTCCAACGCTTCCTTCTCTAGATTCATTTTCTTAATAGTATCTTCCAGTAGCTGTTTTTGTGAAGCTATCTCTTCCTCTAAGAAGCACTTTTCTTCTTGCCACTTTTTGGCGTCCTTCAGTCCCTCTTTCAATTCTGCCTCTCTTTGCTTCTTCAGTTGAGATATTTGTGTTTCAAACTCTTCTCTCAATACCGCCTCCCGACGTCTCAGATTTTCATTGGACGCCTCCAGTTGTTTTGATACTTCATTCTCCAATGCTTCCTTCTCTAGATTCATTTTCTTAATAGTTTCTTCGAGTAGCTGTTTTTGTGAAGCTATCTCTTCCTCTAAGAAGCGCTTTTCTTCTTGCCACTCTTTGGCGTCCTTCAGTCCCTCTTTCAATTCTGCCTCTCTTTGTTTCAGTTGAGATATTTGTGTTTCAAACTCTTCTCTCAGTTCCGCCTCCCGTCGTCTCAGATTTTCATTGGACGCCTCCAGTTGTTTTGAAACATCATTTTCCAACGCTTCCTTCTCTAGATTCATTTTCTTAATAGTTTCTTCAAGTAGTTGTTTTTGTGAGACTATTTCTTCCTCGAAGATGCGCTTTTCTTCTTGCCACTCTTTGGCGTCCTTCAGTTCCTCTTTCAATTCCGCCTCTCTTTGCTTCAGTTGAGCTATTTGTGTTTCAAACTCTTCTCTCAGTTCCGCCTCCCGTCGTCTCAGATTTTCACTGGACGCGTCCAGTTGTTTTGAAACATCATTTTCCCATGCATCTTTGTTTAGATTCATTTTCTTAATAGTTTCTTCAAGTAGTTGTTTTTGAGACGCTATCTCTTCCTCTAAGATGCGCTTTTCTTCTTGCCATTCTTTGGCGTCCTTCAGAACCAGTTCCTCTTTCAATTCTGCCTCTTCTGTTTGCTTCAGCTGGGATATTTTTGTTTCAAACTCTTCTCTCAGTTCCGCCTCCCGCCGTCTAAGTTTTTGATCGGACGCCTGCATTTGCTTAATAACATCATTTTCCAACGCTTCCTTCTCTAGATTCATTTTCTTAATAGTTTCTTCAAGTAGCTGTTTTTGTGAGAATATTTCTTCCTCTAAGAAGCGCTTTTGTTCTTGCCACTCCTTAATGTCTGTTTCAATCGAGTCTCGCAAAAGGCATTCAGATAGTCTTAGTGACTGAATAGGAGTACTGCTATGATCGGTTTTAGTTTTCTGTTTCTCGGGGGTACAGAGTTCCTTCCTGTCTGTTTGCACTTCCTGGTCACAAGTATTTGTGCTTTCGACTTTTAAAGCTTTCTTATGCTTGATGTTTAACACAACCTGTTCCTGAATGTTCCTCAGAGTCTCTTCGGTTGTTTTGTAATTGGTGTCCGATGTCGATGAGAACCTTGCAAATTTTGGTAAGGGTGTGCGGAACTCGAAACCATCATTGCGTATTTCTTTATCTGAACTAGAACTAGCTCGAGTAAGTATTCCTGGGCATAACGAATGACGTCGATCAGTCGTGGGAACTACGGGAAATTTGGATTTGTCGAATGCAACTTCCTTCATTAACTCCAATTGACGCTGCAAAGCTTTCAATTCTTGATCTTTGCGCATGTACAGCTCCTCTAGTTCCTTAGTGTCCTTATTATTTATGCAGAAGTTTTGCTTCGGTCGTATCTGAATTTTTTTCGCCAACTTTGCAAAGGTTAACGTTGATTTTGTTTCATCCAAGCTAGCCAAAGTGACATTGCATATCATAGATATAAACGCCTCTCCCGTCAAAGTGTTCTTTAATAACCGAGTCAGGTTGCTATCGCGGAAATTGATAAATCTAGATTTTGGAGCATTTCTTTGGTTGGTGCATAGTGCTCCTGCTACTTTGGCATCAGAAGTAGCTTGTTGACTAAGTTGCGAAATAACATGGGACAAAACACTTAGGGATTTGTTAATATTGATAGCCTCGCGGAATCGTTCACCTTCGGCGCCAGTTTGAGCTTGTTTTTCAGAGCCGGCCAAATCCACAAAATGTAAAACGGCTGTAGTTGCGCGAGGTTGGTTTGTCATCACGCCAAAAGAATCGGTCTCAGAGTCTACATCTTCAGAAGCAGTGGCAATAATTGTCACGCGAAGAATTGTGTGGGAGCGAGAACTGTCCTTGTTCATATTAGTTTCACCAACTTTTCGTTGACGCTGGATGCGATCCGCCGCTTCTCGTATACCCAAGCTGTTAACGACGGTGATTTCCACCAACTTCTTTGGAACAAAGTATCCATCTATTTCCACCAAGTCTACGGAGTTTTCTGCATCCAGTAAATCAGTAACCTTTTCGTTATAAATTTCCAGTAAGGCCACCCTGTTTTAAATTCAAGACTTAATTTGAAACAACGACATTTCTGACATCATGAATTATACACAACAAATGTAGCGCACTTAATTATGTATGAGCGTTTTCCTTCATCCGCCTCGATACGATTGAAAAGATGGTCGGCAAACAGCAAAATTATACCCTTATCATCCGGAGAACCATACAATGTATGTGTTTTACCTGCGCAACAAATCATTATCATTAATTAAACAGGTCACTCTTTATGAATCTGGTCAGGTCATATATGTATCAGCGAGAAAAAGAGTACAAACCAGAAGATGTTTGACCATAACACAAAACAGTTCCATTGAATCCTTCGAGGGACTTATTTACAATCGGTGAAACAACGGTGTCGTAAACTTCCTTAGTCTTTGTTTCCTGATTGAACACATTATCATAAGCGTAAACATTGGAATTTCGATCTGTATCACATACGAGTTGGCGTAGTTCATTGTTGTCCACTTTCCAGTGAATTTGCGCTAAAAATAAACAAATTATCAAATTATGCACACACAATGAAAATGTGACTAATACAATTCTAACGTTCATCATAATATTAAAATACAGATATAGATACCTCCGAAAGACTTTTCTCTTTCAATTAGTGGTCGAACCCTGATTGCGACATTTACTTTACTTCCGTCAGAAGTTGGCACTCCAGCACCAAACAGTCCTCCGATGGAAGAAAAAGAATCCATCTTCGGAATGCTGATAAATAAAGTCACACGCATACGATTATAATGCTAAATATTATTCGGAAGAATCTTATTAAAGATTTTTTTTAACAAGTTTTTCTCAAGTCTCACCTTTTTACAACGATACCAAACTTACACTATCTCCTTCTTTGACTTCTAAGTTTTTGAAAAAAAAAAGACTTTTCACACTGCACTAATGAAGCAATTTAAAGAAGATATCATTAGTAGTCTGAATTTTTTTTTACATTTTATTTTATAGGCCTCACAATCACCTGACACCAGCATACATACTTAACAAGTAGGCAAAGAAAATAAAATAACCTAACCTAATTGCCTTAACTTCGCAAAAAAAAAAAACAATAATTAAAATTTGGCAGATTATTGCACAATTAATAATATAATATACATTTTTCGAAGAAAAGCGAAACTAAAAATTCTTATTGGTTAACGCAAATTGAAGACACTGGAAATGATTGTTGTTGAAGTGAGATCGAGTATTTTTGTCCGTTACATTTGCATGCAATGCCGAATTAATCAAATATGCTGGCTGATATGCTGAGGTATGGTTTTTCATTTCATTCCAAAGAAAAAGGAAGTTTGCTTTTATTCTGCTGCTGTCAACAAAGTACGCGCCATCAACTGCACGGGTAAATTCAAAAAAATTGGGGCATAGTGAAATGGAACTGCCATGTATCGCATGATTTTATACGTAGCTGAGCATCAACGGGGTATTGATTTCGATTGGATTGTCTGTGTGTGTATGTGTAGTGTAGTGCCTAGTATTTGAAGGTGATGATAACTTTCGAACGAGATCACCGATTGATCTAAAATTTGAAACAAAAGTTCCTGGCGTACTTGGGATGACACTTATTCCTTTTTAGCAAAATCGGTCAAAAATTAACGGCAGAGCAGCTCCAAGGGTTGAATTTCTTTCAATGCTTTTAATAACTCATTCGAAAGCTCTTTTAAAACTGATTAAGACTATTAAGTAAAATCTAGAAATTTTTTAATGGTCATTGGCAAAAAGCCGTTGAATTTTTCTCAATTGAATATAAGCGCTTTCGGAAGGTTACTTTAAACTCTTTACAATTATGTGGTTGTGACATTTATATGGGGTGACAGAGAGTAAGAAAAAGCAAGGAACCACTTTTGTATGAGACAATGAAACTTAGAAGCCGCATTTTTACAACTCTTTCAGCAGTTCTTAATCAATCAGTGCTCCAACTCTCAGCTACGTCACTATCGTCCCACTGTAACTTCATTGTTCTTTCACGCGGTGTGCCTCAGCGAGCGAGAAAGCAAACTTATTGCAGCAGTGTGAAAGAAAAGAATTGCACAGGCTTTCATTTCAGCTGATCTGATCTATTACGATCGGCACACAGCACTAGCACATGGTTCATGTGCTTCTTTTCATTCACACAACCACTATGCAAACGGAAGAAACAGAAAGGATTCGAAAAAGATAACTTCGAACAAATATAAGTTGTGATTTGTGATCGTTCACTTCTTGATACAAATTTTTAACCATTGTCAATTGTACATAGTGGCAATAAAATTAGTTAAAGTAACCTGAAATCATCGTTCCTACTACACAATTGAAATATCGATCTATGTATCTTTATTGAAACCACAGCGCTACATCGCCGTTTGGATCTGAACATTTGGAAACAAACGACAACGGATAGTCGGAATTATTGACTTTTTTTAAAATTAAAGTAGAGTAAAAATTATTTGGTATTGTAGTGATGGTCATTAGTTTACATTCCTTTCCAAATATTGCATAACATCCTACTTGTTTTAATTCTCAGGATATATTTTCAGATTTTTACTTGAATGAGATAAAAGCCTGAAGAATCAGAAGGAGCTCTGACTGGTGTGCCCCAGCAATATATACTCCGTTACATTTGACTGACGACTTCCCGAACGAAACGTAATGTCCAGGGATTAAATTTAGACGTCGTCGTGCGTCGTACTATTCTCCAATTTTAAATTTGAATGTACATATTTTTTAGATTTTTTCTCGAATAAACGTTTTGCATTTGCACAATGGGATCCAATCGAATAAAAATGTTGGTTCTTTACGGTACTACGACCGGTACTGCTCGTGAGGTGGCCCTACGTATTGCCAGAGAGGCTTATAGTTTCACTCGTGGTGACCCAACTGTTCACTTTTTTGCTCCTGAGGTTTTGTCAATGAAAGACATCACTATTCAGAATTTATTGGAGAACTGGCAAGGGAAAGATGCAAAAGTTATCTTTGTGATTTCTACAACTGGACAAGGGGAGTTTCCCGAAGAATCTAAACGGATTTGGAAAGAGCTTTGTAGGAAATCTGGCGTACCTGAAATACCAATCCATTACGCAGTGATTGGACTTGGCGATTCCTCGTACGAAATGTATAACTACCCTGGGAAAAAATTACATCGACGTCTGCAACAACTGAAAGGGATTCCAGATTTTGAACTTTGTCTTTGCGATGATCAACATGATCTGGGGTATGTCGGTTCGCTCAATCCGTTTTTGGAAAATTGTTGGAACACCTGGATTCCTGTGGAGTATCGTGCTTCAAGAAATTTACAACCAGTTGCTCGATACACATTGATGGAAGTTGAGGATAATATGGATGTCCAAGCTGAGTACTTACAGTCAAAATCGTTTACCAAAGTACAAAAACGCCCTGTGATAAAAAATGAAAGAGTCACTGCTGATGACCACGTGCAAGATACGAGACTGATTGCTTTTGATATGACCAACTCTAACTTTGAGTTTGAAGAAGGTAATAATTAATGTTTAATTAATTATAATATTGAAATTGGAAAATGAAAACGACAAAACTGACAAAAGTCTGTTGTGTTGGCCGACTTATTGTTGCCAATTTTTTTAAAATATGGTTTTGTAGGAGATGCAGTTCAAGTTTACCCAGAGAACTTTCCTGAAAATGTGGAGCTATTTTTTGAAATTTTTCCTATGCTCAGAAATCAGAAACCCTTTTATATTCACTGTGACCCTGAAATGTGCTGGGAGCGAATTCCTGACGAATTGTTTCATGTTTGTGGTCCCCAACCATGGACATGGGAGCAAATAGTATCAAAACTTCTTGACTTACAAAGCATACCAGGAGTTTATGTGTTTGAGATTTTGCGTTGTTTTGCTGCCGATTCCTTAATTCAAGAAAAGTTTGACGAGTATTGCCGTCCTGAAGGTCTGGAAGAATTGTACAATTACATAAATCGCCCTCGAAGGACTGTGATCGAGGTTTTAAAAGACTTCTCACCAGCATTATCCAGTCTGCCTTCGAATTATATTTTTGATATAATTCCATTTATTCGCCCAAGAGCCTTTTCAATCGCTAGTCCTCCCAATGAAAAACATCATATTGAAATACTTGTCGCGGTTGTTGAATATAGAACGAACTTAAAGAAGTCAAGGAAAGGGACATGCTCTTACTGGCTGGCACATCATTGCAATATCGGTCAAGAAGTAGCCATATATTGTGAGAAAGGATCTTTACGGCCTCCTAAACTAGTAAGAATTTATAGACCCTTGAAGCAAAATTAAAATAAAATTGTTGAATATGTATTTGCAAAATTTTTAACTTTTAACTAGAACTGTCACATGATAATGGTTGGACCTGGTACTGGCGTCGCTCCCTTTCGGTCAATGATCAAGCAGCACCCCAAAGAATTCGACAAGCATTTATTTTTTGGATGTCGTAATCAAGAGAAAGATTACTACTTTGGCGAGGAATTTGAAAAAATGACTCAAGATGGTATTTTTACTCTTCACAATGCATTCTCTCGTGATAAAAATGGAAGGTTTGTCGTTCAATGATTTTTGCACTTTTTGATGACATAATTATTCTCGTTTTACTGTGTGCTAAAACCATGATGATTTTCAATATTTTTTTAGTAAAGTGGATTATGTTCAAGACGTTATTCTTAGACGAAGAGATTTAATCAAGTCCATGCTAGAAAGTCCGCTGCCTCTTTACATTTACGTTTGCGGAAAATCCGGTGACATGCCAAAGGACGTTTACAGTGCATTCAAAAATATATTGCAGAAAATAGGTGTTCAAAATGCTGATGAATTGTTAAAAAATATGTTAATAACGGGGCAATATCAAACTGAAACGTATTAAATCCTAAATAATTGAAACGTAAAGTGTATGACTTTCTTGGACTTTGTAATCTTGATTTAAAACACGTACACGTGAACTAATTAAAGTGAGAATCAAGGGGAAGTGTGTAGATTTTAATGTTTTGCTTAAATTGTCTGGGGGTTTTTACGATGATTAAAATTCACGATAGTATGAACCGAACTCTATGGAACTATCTCTTGTTACAAAGAACTCAATTAATATGAATGTCGTTGGAGGACAAAAATTTGAAAAGTTGAAGTTCAGAGTTTCATGTAAAAAATTCGTGGTAAATTCTAATGGGAAATGAGAGCTTATGGTTCAGTTCGTTGAAGAATTGATGCCAGTAAATAGAAGTCTACTTCTCAAACTTTTTTGGGAAGAATTTTTACTCCCGATGTACTATCCTGCTTGCGGTCTTAGGAATTATATGACATAAATTAGTAGAAATGTAGACTTCCATAAGGTAGCCTTTTTTATTTATCAAGTGCGAAAAAGTTAGTGGTTACAAACTTTTGCAATTAAAAATTCTGGGGAAACAGATTACTTGTTAGTTGGAGACCTAATAAAACTCATCACCTAAACATACCTAACTGCATAACATACATAAGTATGTATATGCATTTTTTCGTTTCCCAATTGCCAACCCTAAAAATCCTGAATCAGCGGTACTATATGGGATGACTTCAAGCTTGTTTAATTGATAAAAACGCCTCTTCTTCTATTCACCCTCTGCGAAAATTGGGTACACACATTAAAAACGAGTCAGTGCACTAGAGCATATTGATACATGACAAGAGTCAGTTTGAGGGGTTTTTAAATAAATTTGTTTTTTATTTATTTTCCCTTATGCTTATGTTCAATAGATGCGCACGTGTGTGAAATCTGTAGATATGTAAATATGTATTGGAATGGAAAATTTTTACGTTGAATAATCATGGGAAAAGCATTTCTTCATTTACTTTTATTCTTGCTCGTATGCCTAATTTTGAATGCTGGATTTAAAAAATATATATATAAAATGATTTTTACCAATCCTAAAAAGGAAGGAGAAAATTATTCTACTACTCAGAAAAAAGTTTCTTGTTGAAGTCGAAAGTTAAGAAATTGTCTTATCCAGTTTGGACCTGCTTCCTGCTTTCATTATGACATCGACATGTACATACATTATTACATCTTTGGATCTAGTAATTAGCCCAAGTGAAAAGTTAGAGCAACTGAGGAACGCTTCACTTTCACAGCAACAAGAGATAATTATTTTTCGAAGGTACAGCAACATTATTGTCACATTGCGAAACTTTGTTCCGTCTTTCTGCTTGTAAAATTGCTTTGGGATTTTATCATGTTACTGTGAGCTCTCGTTTGCTGCGGTGCTGCTGAGCAAGAATGCAATGTATGGTTGGAAGCGGAATGTCGAAGAAGAAAACTGCAAGCTCCCGTAGAACAGTAAGGCATTTGCTGATTTGGTTTTGACTGAGGCACATCGCTTCTTTCCCACAATAAAAAAATATCTCGAAAATCTCGTCAACTGCACTTTTTTCCTTCCTCCTCAACCTAAAACTTTGAATTTGTACTCCCTACTAACTTTTTAGTTCTTACTCTACAATCTAGAGGAAAATATTCTAGAAGTGGAAGAGGCCTTAGAAAGATTTTTTCATTAGCAGACTTTCGGAATTTTTCTTCCCATAGAAATTTCCATGACGTAATAATTTAAAATAGAAACGATTAAACACTGAAGAAAGATGGAAAATGCTTTTAAATGTTTGAAACTTTTGCATGCTAACTTGTTTTTTAGAAGAAAGTAAGAGAAAGGTAGCTAGCTCATTTGTCAAATCTTGCGTTTTGTTTCACTTTGCCCCGTTCTCATTCATCCCAATCCCAATCCCACACTCCTTTCAGCCATCCTACATTACCTACCGACTTTCCGAGTAAAAATTGCGTTAGTTAGATAATCATTCCTGTACAAATATATTGATTCTATCTTTATTAAATTTCGACCACTAAAGTTGTGATTGTGATTAGTTGACGGTTGACACATTTAATTCTTGAACATTTCCAAAAGAATTCATCTAATCTAATTGCGTTTGTGTCCAACCAAGCAACTAATGTGCTTCAACAAAAAGGACGCTCTTTTCAGACTTTGGCTCTACTACTTTAATAAGCAAAGCGAAGCTGTCATTCGAAAAGAAAATTAATAAGTACGAATATAATGGAAAAATTTTGATTAGAAACTGCATTCTTCGACTAAAACAAAAGGGATTCGTTTGTTGATCATTAATTTTTGCCAAAAGAAGATGCTACCATTACTGCTCGTCATCACCTAACACCAAGTAAATCATTTGGAAGAGCCACTCGGTAAGAATATTATTTCTTCAAGCCTCTCAGTATTGTTTTTATTTTTGCGCCAATTATTTCCATTCCTTTTACAATAGAAGATCTGCTTCCTTGATGAGTCAATATTAGCACATTTTCCATTTAAGTAAGCACTTTTTCCTTTGTCGCCTGTCATCGTGTCATTTGCTTATTTTCTTCCCTTATTGACAAGGTTTCATGTAAGGCTTTGGACAAGTTGCGAAAACATTTCAAATTCTTTGGCTTAATGTTAATTTGATTGATTTTACACTGAGAGAACCTCACGTTCTGAGACTTTCTCAGCCTTGAAGAAATCACTTTTTTCCATTCCATCCAATCCAATCATGCATGTCTTTTTGCGCTGTCTTTCATTTCACTTTTAACAAAATTCCATTTAGGACTACTCCACTAGAGCCCACTTCTAAAAAACTTTCTGAATTTTACTTCAACACATTATTCTTATGCCGAAAACAATCTACAGCCCAGTAGCAGATTAAGCATCAGTTACTTAAGTGGCTTTTACAGTTTTTTTTCTAGCGTTTATTTAGAAAAAGAAATCCCCTACTTTTTAAGACAAAGTCATAAACAAAGATGGAAGTCATGTCTTCCAAAGCACAACCTAAATCAAACACATTTCTGAAGTGGAAGTCATATTTTCGGAGATGCAAATGAACTGTCATGCATTGTAAAAACATATTCATGCATTTTTTACGTACCATTCTTAAAATATTTTGATAGACTGTCCTCTCATAAATCATGGCACGCTGCATTTGATCCTATCCTCTATTCTCTTTTGCGGTAAAAAAATAATCCTTAAATGTTTCGAGTTGATCGTGTTAGTTAATAGCATGAAGTAAATAAAAGAGAACGTCATGAACACAATCAAGAAGAACTTTTGTGAGTACGAGAGCGTAGTCAAGCAAGCGGGGAAAATCTGTTAGGTCGCATGTATCAAGTGCAAAGCACCGTGCCACTTGTCAATTCATCGACATTTTACATGGCGGCCTAAAACTAGATTTGAAGATTGCTTTTTTTTGTCGCAAGCAAAGTAACAATATATGTACTCACTCCTTAATATAACTTATTCGGTTAGTATGTACTTTTAAAAGAAAAGCTCTACATAAAAAAGTCTTCAATTTACAATGACACCACTGCGACAACTGGGTTGTTTTACCCCTACACATTTTGCAGGTTGTTTTGTGATGTTACGTGTTACGTCACGTCAGTTGTTGTGATATGCAAATTTTGACTTGTCTGTCATCCATCTCAAGGTTGACAATGACAACGAAAAAATGCTTCTCTTTCTCTAAGCTTCTCCGTAAATGGCTTCTTGCTACAATCAGGAAAAATAAGAAAACTACCTAAATCCGTCATAAACTGTTTGGGATTTCCGTAGCAAGCGATTTGGGTGTATTGTACTTATACGAACTTGATTGCTTATGCAAAAGCCTGTTTTCGTGAGACAAAATTGACAAATACTCTCATATTTTTATTGATGAACAACAACTTTTTGATCAATTAGGGAGACGACACACTTCAAACTGATGTTTGTAATTATTAAGTCTTTATTGCTAAGATGCGTTACAGAAAATTTCCGCTGTGATTATGAGGCACTTTGGACTTTTAACGGAAATTTTACCATATTGGAAATAGAAGTAAATTGAATTGGTTAATCCGACAGTTTAACAAAAAGTTTGTTGTGATGTATTTGTCTTCTAATTAAAGTCAGTTAAAATAACTTCTCAACTTGTCATCCATTTTAAAGATTGAACTCAAATTTTGAGTTATTAGCCCAATGACACATGACATTAATTTCATTAAAAGTCATGATGAAGATGGCATTGACTAAATTTTTCGGCGTTCATTTGAAGTTACAATTGTCATGAAAGCAGTATTGCATTAAGCAGCTCTGAAATGTCGAAATGCGCCCAGATTTAAGCAAGAGAGAATTCTTTGAGCCTTTATATGCCATGAATTAATTGCACATGTCAACATACCGACACTACTGATTAGTTAAATGATGATAGGAACTGGAAGCACAACTCAATCCATCACATTGCATCGTTCGTCGATGTGTTTGTCTGTGTATTTTATACATGGTCGTCAGTGTAGCCTGTGGACTGTGTTAGCACATTTCCAAGTAATTCCAACAAGTCGAATATGATGATTTACTTTTTTGACAAATTACAATACTTGAAATAAGTCTAGTCAAATTCAGATAAAGTTCTAATGTAATTACGTTTTGATGAAGCTGACTTGAAAATACTTTATGAAAATAAATCCTCATTAATTTTCAAAGCGAATTAATAATGCATACCGAAGGAGCATGTGGCGTACTTATTTCTGTCTTCATCAACTCAATTTTCTTTGAGGATGGATTCCACCAAGGCAATTTTTTTTTATCAACGGATTGAATTTGCAAGCTCCAAGTACTAATGAAAGAGCACATACGAGCGATGAGAAATACTTGTTGTGACATACTCACTTTATTATTCACTACTATAAATATGTATGTCCCGTGATTTGTTTGTGTACGTATCAATTTCAATTTTTTTATTTCATCAAGCCTTGGTTGCTTCAGATGAGATGTAGATGTAGAGAATTTTCTGATATGATGGGATAACGAAAGGAAGTTTGATCTATCTAGTTTTGCTCTGGAATCCAGAACAGACATTTCGATTGTTATTACGATAGTCTTCATGTGACATTAATAAATGACAAATGAGAGAGACGCTTCTGTGATTCCCCTTGAAATCAGCAGATCAGTAGTGGATTGAGTCGAAAAGTTCTGTGTACAACTACAAATGTGTGACATATACAGTGGAGTCGCTCTATAGTCACCTTCCGAATTGTCACACTTCCGAATAAGCACGGGGTTTTTTACACCCCTTCAATTTTAACATGGAGT
>JAHZMX010004084.1:0-11891 GCA_027743895.1 Seira musarum
CTGCGTTCATATAGCTGCGTTCTAATTGCTGTGGTTCCATAAAGCTGCGTTCATATAGCTGCGTTCTAATTGCTGTGGTTCCTATAGCTGCGTTCATATAGCTGCGTTCTACTTGCTGCGTTTGACTTGCTGCGTTGTACTTGCTGCGTTTGACTTGCTGCGTTCTACTTGCTGCGTTTGACTTGCTGCGTTTGACTTGCTGCGTTTGACTTGCTGCGTTGTACTTGCTGCGTTGTACTTGCTGCGTTGTACTTGCTGTGTTGTACTTGCTGTGTTCTACTTGCTGTGTTCTACTTGCTGCGTTTGACTTGCTGCGTTCTAATAGCTGCGTTCTAATAGCTGCGTTCTAATTGCTGCGTTCTAATAGCTGCGTTTTATATGCTGCGATTTCGATAGTTGCAAATTATATATTGTCAAATACGTCAGGAATTTATTTTAGTCTCATTAGCTTTGACTTGATGGGATTATATGGGATGAATTAAATTAATAGATTTTGCTTCTTTGGATTAGTTTTATTAAGTTTTATTTAAATGTTTTATTAAAGCACGGGAACAATAAACTTACGTTAGACCATTTATGATTAATTGTGTATCTAGGTATAATTAAACATGTTTTAAAAAAGTCTACTTTTTATTATTAACTTTTCGTTTTGGTCGACCTGGTCGTTTTTTTGGTGGCGGCTTACTCGGCTTTTTGCATTGGCCACTCTTTTGGGGAGCTGGCTGGACTGTCTTCTTCGAAATTTGGGGAGCTCGCTGGACTTTCTTAATTAAAATAAGGGGTTCAGGATTTGACGTTGCTTTTAAAACGCATCCCGAGGAGTCATCTATAATTTGCCCGGGTACATCATCATCTTTACAATTTATTTGTGCTCCTTCACCATTTCTTTGGGAAATTGATTCCAATCTTTCCATCTCGTCCAATGTATTCATAGTAGCTTGTCGCTCGGCGTCGGTCACTACTAGGAGTTTTGCCTTTGCGTCCTTGTCAAAAGGATTTTCCATTTCCAATTTCTTCATATTAAAGTGGGAAATCCTTCAAAACAAAAAAGAAACAAAATGGAGTTAAATATAGATTTGTATTGTTGCACTTTATCGCATTTTAACTGTAATCAAAAGCGTCTTAAACGCTTACCATTCTGGATAATACTTTTTGATGACTCCTTCTCTCGGTATTGCCTCGGGTGGGGTGGCTGTCAAACAGTTGCATTTTTGTAAGGCAGTGAGAAACGGCGCTAATCCATGGCATGTAAGGAAACTAACCGTTTCGGTTATATTTAGGCCTTTAAAAAAAGTGAAACTTTTAATGCGTAATTCAGTAAAAACTTGAGCAAAAAAAACAGTAAAATTGAATGTTTGTTATTGGCACACCTTCATTGAATCCAAAAAAATATGACCCAGGAGCAATGATCAAATACGTTCCTTGAGTCTGTTCCTCCTGATATATTTGTAAATGAATAATAAAAACCCGTATTTAGTTAACTTGTTTGAAAACAGAGCGCAATAATTCATCAAACTTAAGTAAAAGGATAACAAAGTTTGAAGTTACCATTGAAAAAGGAATGTTCCATTCATTGAGAAGATCTAACGAGATTAGGATTTGTCCGTGTGAAGGAAATTGTTCACATTTGCTTTTCTCTGTGGGAAATTCTAATGACAGTTTTTCTTCCAGCTTGGTTTTGAATTCTGGAGGAATTACAAAAACATTTCTATTTGAACCTGCAAAAGAAAAGATATTTTTTAAACGAAAAAGTTTTAAAATTTTTATAATTTATGGATAGTGGAGTAGTGCGAAAATTACATACCATAATGCAAATATGATATTAATCCTAATCCATCATTGCCCAACTGAAGTGGAATAACGGATCCCTGTTAAAGATTAAAAAAAAATAGGAAATCACCAAGAATAAAAATCCCTAATTTTTTAAATATTTTAATTGAATGTATGGAGTTACTTTAGTATACGGTACACCTGTTGGGAATAAACTAATTACACCAATCGATAGATCTCGACAAGACGAATCGAACGGTACCACCTTCGGGTGGCGCATTTGAGTTATGCCTGAGTAATGGCTTATTCAAATTTGCATTTATAATACACAGTAAATGGTAAAAAGAATCATCCTTTAGTCGGCGATTTATGCAGATCACACAAAGAATTATATTTGACATCACCAAACGCAAACGACGCCGCAATTTTAACCTAACCTAACCTAACCTAATCAAACCAAAACAAACCAAACCAAACTTAACCAAACCTAACCTAACCAAACCAAACTTAACCAAACCAAACTTAACCAAACCTAACCTAACCAAACTCGAGTTAAAACGCGCCGGCGAGTTTGTATTAAAAAACTAAAACTTACGAAATGCCTCTCTGTCATTGATTTTCATGTGCAGTTTTGGCATTTTCAATGTATTTCAAATGCAAACTTGAAGAAGCTATTACTCAGGCATAACTCAAATGCGCCACCCGAGGGTGGTATCATTCGATTTGTCTCGTCGAGATCTATCGATTGATGTAATTAGTTTAATCTTAAAAGGTGTACCGTATACTAAAGTACAGCCGAATGTATAGCTTTACCTGTCTTCCGATTTCGAGGGTAGGCACAGTGGATTCTGGAAGAATGTCATCGAATAAAAGCTTGTTGGTAAGCTCGTTGTTTAAGTGTTTAAGATTCCATAATGAAGTAAATTGATCAAACGGGGAACATGATTTTACTGATGTAACTTTTACGTTGTATTGTAAAAGTTTGATCCAGTCAACACTACATGAGCTTGCTTGATTTAGAGCCTCGCTAGGAACACTGCAATAAAGAGAATACTCAATGCCTTACATTTCATGATATTCCGCTTCAAACGAATCTATGGTTAACTTTTCCTTCAGTTCCTGATTAACAATCTCTAGAAGAAAGCTCTTGTTACTTTTTCCAGTCTCAGCAAGCTCAAACGAAGTTGCATGTTGCAATTGAATCTTTGTCACAGTTTGAATCATTGCATAATCTTTGGATAAAATTTGTGGTGTCCTTTTTGGTTCAACCAACACTGCTCCACTCTTCGAAAGTCCACTTTGATAAAAGAAGGGCATGAATGTGTTGAACTCTATCATTGGAAGGCGCTGATCTAGCTTGATTTTACAACATGGTGTAAAGTCATATCCTGAGTAATTGGAAATTTTATTCGTTATAGAGATTGATGCTCCATAGCCAAGGAATGGAGTTGCAAGGGCACGGGCACAGAAATCTGATTTGTAATCGGTAAAGTCGCAATTGGAAGACTTATTAATTGCGTAAATAAGTTTAGTACTGTTAGAAACACTTGGTTGTACACAAGCTTTATCCTTCAAGTGGATTTTGACTTTTTTGACGTTGGCAGTTTCTTCTACACGGCCGCTTGGGATGTCCGCAGAATCTTGGCTATCAGATTTTTCTACTTTGCGCTTCTTTGATTTTTGCATGTTTTCTGAATCCTCCTCCGCTTTCAGTTGAGTCTCAAGCATGCCAAGGTAGCACCGGTCCTGTTCGGTTTTCTCTGGATGATTTTCTTCAATATGAGCTGCCATCTCATCATATCTTGTTTTTATAATTTTGCACTTTTGATTGTCTTGCACGTGAGGGCATTGCATTCCTTTATCCGACATTCCTGAAGTCTTGCATGATCCAAAATGTATTGATATTGATCTTGGTAAATAAAGCTTGCAGCATCCGGGGCACCTAACTTTTTCTGCATGTGAATTAGTTATGTGCAGTTTCAGTTCTCTGTGAGTCCAAAATCGTTTAGAGCAGGTGCTACAGGGATGTTTTCTGTCCAAGTCGTACATATCTGCGTCCTTACTGCGCACTCCTTTCTTTTCATTTGAGTTTTTATTTTGACGATTTGCGTTGACAGATTTTGCTTTCACAGTGCTTGGATTCAATTCTCCTACATCGGACCCGCCGTCAGTGATGCCACTTTCCATTTGTGATACCTCGGCTGCAACTAATAAACAAAACAGATTATTAAAAACTGAATTTAACAAGTTTGCAAGTCTAATGAATTTGAAAAACCAGCGCATACTTTTGTCAGAGCCGTCTTCAACTTGAAGTTTTTTGTTGGTGATTATGGAGCGGGAGCGCAAGACGTACTCGGGAGAACCTGGTTTTGTAACGTCACTTGCTTCGCTGCTCGATTTCGTGGAGGTTCCAGATACGGCATCTAAATGCACAAATTATAAAAAGATTTTTCTTTCAATCTAAATCATCTTAAATCATCATCATCTTAAATCGTCTAAAAAATTAAACAACATAAACTAAATATTTGAATTACTGCTTACCTTTGCTGGACCTGACGTCTTTTTCAATATCTTTAGTTCTGTTGACCAAGCCGGAGAGAGATCTTTGTTTAACGCCGACTTTTATGTGTGAAACGTTACCTCCTTGATGGGTTGATTTCATGGGGGTTGCAGGATTAGATATGGCATCTAAATATTACGCATACAAAAAATAAAGCGAATTAAAATGCGTTTTTGAAAATAAAGAATGAAACTAGCTAAACTAAATAATTGAATTACTGCTTACTTTTGTTGGGTTCTATCTCAACCACATGAACTGTATTACTCAAGCCGGAGGGAGAATGTAGTTGAGTCACTGAAGCATCCTCTTTTTCCATGTCACCTCTTCCATGGGTTGATTTTATGGGGGATCCGGTGTTACCTAACTCACCTTAATATTAACACACAAATATGAAAAGATTTTTAACTAGTTTTTTTTTAAATGACACTAATTCAGTGAAATTATTGAATTACTGCTTACCTTTGTTTGACTCAATCTCTTTTTCAACTACATTAGCTGTGTTTCCCGAGTCGGAGGGAGATCTCAGTTCAGACACTAGAGCAGCCTCTATTTCCACGTCACCTCCTCCATGGGTGGATTTCATAGGGGATGCATGGTTAGATATGGCATCTAAATATATAAACAAAAACATAAAACGACTTTAAACTTGGGTTTGTTTGTGTGAAAAATGAAACAACACAAATTAAACAATAAAACAACAGTTTACCTTTGTTTGGCTCCATCGCCTTTTCAACTACATTAGTTGTGTGTCCTGGGAAGAAGGGAGATCCCAGTTCAGACACGCAAGCAGCCGGTTGAACGTCTCTAACGTTATCTTTTCCATTGGTCCATTTTATGGGGAACACGCCCTTTGGATAGGTAGCTGCTTGATTAAAAATCACATATTAACTTGATCAGCAAAAATTAAAATATCAAAATTATGTCGAGAGAATTGTCTACCTGAATTCAAATCCGTCTGCTTAATTACTTTTTGCGTTGCAAGCACGGGAAGGCTAAATAAGCCGAGATCGATTCTTAGGACCTTGTTTGGTAGTGGTGTAAGTTTCTCCCTTTCAAAAACTGGTGCTGACACCAAAAGGGATTTGCCGTTTGAAAAAATATTTGATTTTTCTAGAAATAATATAAGCACCAACAAAAATTACATTCAAACAAAAGTGGAACTTGGTAGTACTTGTAAACTTGAGTAGTTTACCTTTTTCGGTTGCTGTTTCATCCTCAGCGCTTGCTCCGGCGTTGACCAAGTCCGAGCTTGGGTCCTCATCCGAACCTCCCGTAATTTGGACCTGCTTTGGTTTATCATCTCTAGAAATCTGTTTCGATGGAGAGACAGGTACAGAATCCTCTCCTGCGGTTGTTTTAGGGGTTGTTGAACTTTGTTCCATCTCTTGAATTATTCCGTTTTCATATCTTCGTGAAGCACTGTCCTTACTCACTATTGTTCAATTAAATCAATGCATACTCACAAATTGGTATGATCAACAATAACACGACACTTGTTATTTTTATTTTGACACTCTCAATTAACTCCAACTCAAAACGCAGTTCTAATTATTATACAAATGACCTAAATACACATAAACTAAAATTTAGAACTTTCACTGGAACCAATGAAATTGGAAACTTTTTCAACACAGCACTACAAAAGGTAAAATAAATACAACAGAATAACAGCTGGACTGAAGAAGTGACAGTAACAGAATGAATACCAAAGAGTTACTGATGCACAGTAGAAAGTGTGATTAAATGGCAACTAAACTAACTGCGTTTAAAATTGACGACGATGCTTTTGAGAAGAAAAAAAAATATTATGTTCAAGTAAGCAAACGTGTCTCTAAGCTATTCGAGTAAGTTATGATTTGTGCGTCGCATCCTGGGTACTTGACTGCATTCCATTCTCTTTGCCTGATTTTTCATGCAGCAAATGCATGGGTAAGCTAATGAGTACCTGAAAAACACATTACATAGTATGTTTGTCGGTTGTGATGTGAAATACATGAGAGAGTATTTTTTTTGTTGCCAGCAGTATTAATTTACTTATCATGTGAATGTTATATCATAAAGCAAATGCACACGCAAGCGAATAAGTACCTAAAAATATTTTCCTAGCTATGAGTTTGACGTTCTTCTCTTCGTGGTACTCATCAGGATTTTGGAACGTCACGTAATTTCTTAAATTAGAAAAAGAAATGAGAATAAGAATTTTATGTGAGAAAACACAAATAGCCAACCTTTTTCCGCCATTATCAACACATCACGACGCACGTACATGTTTTTTTACATGAATATGATCACAGTTTATTACCAAACAAAAAAATGTGCTTGAGCTTCGCTTATGCAAAAAACATTGGTGATACTCAAATTAAACTTACTACTTGTAACTGCGCAATTATAAAACTGATTTGTAGTTACCGTGGCAATTTGTCAAACTATGTTATCTCAAAGAGTTTGAGTCAAAGACAATTTAGGTCATTGTAATTATGAAAATTATAAACATATTTTACGCACTCATTTAGTTTTAGTTTTAACGGAGGTGTAAAGAGTTTTCAACAAGTTGTTTCTCATAATGGATTCTTTAGAAGGGGTGTCACTGCGACTTCGAAGCGATGTTGCGAAAGTACTGGACAGTATTTTTAAGGAGCAAAAGATAGTCTACCAGAAAAATGTAATTTTGTTGTCGCATATTTTCATATATTCTGAGCACCGAGTGATTTTAATCGTAATTAATTGTAGCTGGGATGATTTTGCTCTATTATAGCTAAACGTCACATTAAGACAACTCAACGCCGCGAAAATGAAGGTTTTGGATACTTGTGTGGAAGTCGAGTATCCGTCTGTGTTACAATGTATAGAAGAGATTCGTAAGTTTATATTCATTTATAACAGAGCCAAAAGAGTTGACCATTCGCACCAACACTTCCTTAGGTGCAGCAAATGTAGGCTTGCAGCGTTGAGACCAGTAGCTGCTTTCTTACAGCAAATGTGGTTTTGCAGCGTTGAGACCAATAGCTGTTTTCTTACAGCAAATGTGGTTTTGCAGCGTTGAGACCAATAGCTGCTTTCTTACAGCAAATGTGGTTTTGCAGCGTTGAGACCAATAGCTGCTTTCTTACAGCAAATGTGGTTTTGCAGCGTTGAGACCAANGCGTTCTTGCAGCAATTGTAGGCTTGCAGCGTTGAGACCAATAGCTGCGTTCTTGCAGCAATTGTAGGCTTGCAGCGTTGAGACCAATAGCTGCGTTCTTGCAGCAATTGTAGGCTTGCAGCGTTGAGACCAATAGCTGCGTTCTTGCAGCAATTGTAGGCTTGCAGCGTTGAGACCAATAGCTGCGTTCTTGCAGCAATTGTAGGCTTGCAGCGTTGAGACCAATAGCTGCGTTCTTGCAGCAATTGTAGGCTTGCAGCGTTGAGACCAATAGCTGCGTTCTTGCAGCAATTGTAGGCTTGCAGCGTTGAGACCAATAGCTGCGTTCTTGCAGCAATTGTAGGCTTGCAGCGTTGAGACCAATAGCTGCGTTCTTGCAGCAATTGTAGGCTTGCAGCGTTGAGACCAATAGCTGCGTTCTTGCAGCAATTGTAGGCTTGCAGCGTTGAGACCAATAGCTGCGTTCTTGCAGGAAATGTGGTTTTGTAGCGTTGAGACCAATAGCTGCGTTCTTCCAGCAAGTTAATAGATAGTATTATTAATTAATTAATAGCAAAAGCAATTATACAGTCAATTTCTAGAACTAGTAGAAGAGTAGCAAGCATTTTAATCTTTATTATTCCAATCACATTGTATTAGTAACACTAAGCATGACTAAGACGAAACCAGATGTAACCGACTCTGTAAATGAACACCAAGAGGAGGAAATCCAGTTTGTAAATCCGGCAACTGGAGATTCTTTGAATTTTGGATTTCGAATCAAATTGGGAGCAACATGCCACCCACCATTCAATGCTGATTGTGAGTAATAAATATACGTAAATCAGTTCTTTTTTTAAAATTAAAAACACGTTTGTGATTTGAAATTATTAACTTATTTGTTTTTGTTTGTTGCAGTGACTCAAAGCAAGCATGGATATGTACCTTTTGAGGACTTAAATCCAAAGGTCATCGACTTGGACGCGTACAAGTGTTCGGAATCCATTTGTTTACGCTGTAAATCAAGATACACACTTCTTGGATTGGAAAAGGATTTGAAGTGGATTGCTGGAAAGTGTTTATGCAGGTAAAATTTGTTTTTTACTGATGTGATTGAATGGTACACTTTATGTGATGATTGTATGTCATTTACTTGCAGTACGGGCAAATTGGAATATGTTAGGCTTGTCGAGTGTGGGTCAAACAATTACGAACCCTTTTTAAATCCCATGCTGATGAGGTAAGTCATTCATTGAGTATACTTGAATTTGTATTCATGTATATTAAATTGTTAACAAATTTTCCTTTTATTTAGCTATCCTACTTTAGATAGGTTTACAGAAACCATTCTTGAATTGAGTGAGTGGGAGGCAGTTTGTGAGTCCACAAAGTATTTACACACAACAGTTTCAGTGCCACTGACAAGCTGTAAAAAGATTAAGTGGCGACAAGAGGACGAAGGTCGACCAAATATTTTCATTATCAAATTCTATGCACCCTCGAGTAAACTTTGGAATGTGACCAATGTGGAGAACATCAAAACGTTGAACTTGATAATAACCTGTCGTTCTAGGACCTCCAAGGTGCAAAAAAAATTGTAACCATCATGCAATGTCATTAAATTATGTGTTGTAAGATTTGGTACTTGACTTTTTAGGCAAAAGGATTTAGCTGTTCCTTAGCCGCTAGTGAATTTTGGTTTTCTGGAAGTGTGGACTTGGAGTTTGTCACCGTGCGTGCCACTGTTGAACTAGAAGAAACTTTTTTAATCAAGGAAAAAAATACTGTGACGGCTACATTGGTGTACAATAAACATCATTATGAAAGTGTCGAAAACATTTTCAAGCAGTTGGACAAGAACTCTTTGACTTGTCAATGGATAAAGACCATCGCAAACATGAGCGAAGAAAAACCAAGCAGTGCTCCAGTGATGGACGAGGGTGACATGGAGTACCCTTACTACAAGTCGGGGTTTGAGTTTTTTCTCCTTTCACTGGCAGATAAACAGGTAAATTTAATTTTGGGCATGAATATTGTTTCATACAAGAGACTTTTTAGTGATAAAAATTTAAATTCCTATTTTTTACAGCGCAAAGCATTGAACAACGCTCTCCGATACAAATTGTCTTGCGTGTATGGACCACCAGGTTACTTTTAGTAACGCTTATTATGGATAAATATAAATGTGTAAGATTCAAACTAGTTATAACATTCTGAAATCCCAATGATCAAAAAGTTCATGAATTTACTGGCCCAGCATGCTGAAGTGAGTTCTTCTGACACTCTATGATGCGCATGTCAATCACTCCATTACTTTCAATTAGCACCAGTTACTTTAATTTCCATTTTCAAGGTACATTAAAAATGTCTCAATCAAAATCACGGCAGATTTTTATTTTGCATTATATTTTTTGTCGTAGTCAGCCTTTGCTCTATGTGGAGTTTTTTTTTATCATGATATCCATTTTTTTAAAACTTGAATATGTGAAACTTGAATCTATTCAAGTCATTTACAAAGCGGGGTGTTGAATATATTTATTTGAAACTATTTTATTTAGCTGAAGTAAAAAAACTTAAACAATTAGTAAAACAATTATTTGCGTTTGTATTTATATAATGAACTTAGGACTAGCAAACTATTACGCATTTCACAACATAATTTTACAACTAAATCCACATACTATTAAGATATTTTATTAATAAACACGTTCTAAATTAAAAAAAAATTCTATATAATTTCTAACCTATCAATAAATTCTAAAGGTTGGCCAGTTTTCGTAATACCTGAACATTTGTCATAATTTATAATTTACAGTCATAAAAACTAGCCGTATTTTATAATTTACGATCCGTAATAACTAGCCATGGTTGACAATTCACTATACGTAATAACTAGTCATGAGTGAGTCATTTTGCATAATTTTTAAAACAGAATCAATCATTTTTAATACAAGTTAATTAATTAAGATTCCTAATTTACAAGTCTTAATTAATTTATTGGACATAGGAATAGTAAAACCAAGCTCTGCACATAATTATTACATCCTTTTTTTAAAGCAAAGTAACACTTGTACGAACCTCCGCTTGTTCTCTTAAACATGTCATCATATTTTGGATGTACGGGATGGTGGAGTTTTGAAACTCTGAGTAATTCATAACAAGGATTAGCAAGTGCGTTGGTCTGGTCAAAACGACGTTTAGCCTATAATTCAAGATTTACATTATTACTTTCATACATCATATCATATTTATTATTACCTAGCGAGAATTGGAAAACTGTTTAGTGTTAATTTTGTACCTGTTCATTTCCTTGTTGAAATCGTCAATATTTTCCCAACACTTGACAAGGCTGACAATGACAATTTCAAATTCCTTTCCAGTTACGTCTTGAGAGGATACAGGCACAATTTTCTACAATTACAAGTTTAGTTATAATATTCGATACGTAATTAAGATTGTCAACATTTACTTTTTGTTTAATAAACTAAATAGCTTACCAATTCTTTAAAAGTCTGAACAAGTAACTTTACTTGTTCAAAATAAAGCGACGTAACGGCAATTTTGGATTTGGAGTAACGTTCATTCAAGATGTTTTTGCAGATTCTCATCGCAAGGTCGCATTCCATCTTGTTTACAAATCCTTCCCCTGATTCACATTCCTGAGCCAACTGATTATGGTCTATCACAAGTACGGAACTCTTTGGGCTTAACGCCCGTTCAAGTTGAATCGGCATTTCACTCTGAACGCGTCCATCAGTCGTCATTTTCTGCTCCTTGTAAATCAATTTGTTGACAAATGCGCAAATCTTGGAATTCATCCGGAAGTTTATATCCATGTCAACTTTGAGAGCATCTAAATTGCTGTTCCGAAAAGAAAACAAATATTCCATTATTTTGTAGGTAATTTATACATTTTTTGCTGTTTATTTTTAATGTAAATTTAAGTTTGTATGCGACATGTCGTAAGCTAATGTATACCTCCGTTTGACCCGCTCCAAATACGATTGATTGAATCCAGTCTCCATCAGATTCAAGCGTTTTGCTTCTCGTTGAAGTTGAGTGAGGTCACCAGAGAAAATTACTCGCTCCTGGCCAAAGTTCATACATGGCAACGTTTCGGCAAGGCACAATGCGGAAGCATTGTCAAACACAAGTGTGTCAGTCATGTATCGCGGCCTTCCTTCCTTGGTCCAAAAGCGATAGTCCAAAAGAGTCTTGTGTGTACAAACAATGACTTTGTACCCTGAATGTTGAATCACTTGACTTTCTAGCTTATCTTCTAACTGTTTCCATACAGTTCTGTTTTTGCCTTGCACAAGGTACGATCTTCCACTATTCAGGTCTGTAAGAAAAAACATTTCTTTCTTAACGATTGAATACATTTTTATTGTCATTCGTATAAATAAACAATGTAGAAATGAAAATGATATACCTTCAATT
>JAHZMX010004085.1:0-42611 GCA_027743895.1 Seira musarum
AGACACACAGACACACAGACGGACAGACAACCCAATCGAAATCAATACTCCGCTGATGACGTCAGCTACGTAATAAAATGCTCTATCGGATAAGTATGTGGGAAGGAAGGGCATTTTGCGAATAAGTATCAGGTCACACGTTTCACCAAGCAGTGTCAGTCATTCATATCGGATAAAGTTTTTTTTTCAATTTCAAGGAAAACCAGAGATTTCTGCAAGGCTGGTCTGTAAGAGAAGTTTATTTTGAGCACATGTTATGCATATCCGAAGCATTTATATACAAAACATGAGATTTAAGTGAACAGATATACATAGCTCATGGGTAAAAATATACTTGAGAGTAAAGAGTCAATTTTATTTCTCACTTTCGCGTACGGAGTGTCGCTTTCTTTTTTTGATCCCCTTCTTTCTTATCAAAATCAAACTTGACTCTGGTCCAAGTGATCAAGGCGAAACGGAGAGAGGTGCAGGCAGCGAGTGCATGTCGTTTCCGTTTAATTTTTTTAGGAATACGTGCAAGTTTGTTGTACTGTGCAAATCGCACTACTAACTGACTTAACCAAAGTCGACACAAGATTTCTGCATAAGACAGTCTAAATATAATTTAGCTTGTGTGTTTATTCCTATCGCTTATAATTTTACTGAATTTCCAAAGAGATTTTTGCATCTTGGACTTAATAATGAGTGGAGCAATTGAAAAGATGTCTACCTATCTGATATAAATTTTTCCATTAAATGGAATTTCGCATCAAATTTGTTTTTATTTATTAATAAAAGATTAACACCTGCTCAATACTCATCTAATCAAATTTATAATACTATTACAATGCTAATACTTTTTTTGTTGTTTTTTACATGTACAACTAATTCTTGAATTACTAAATGTCAAGTTTCTGGTTCTAGTAAATTGTGAATCTACAATAGGGAATGTTGTAATGCGCATCAAAATAGTCCACGTGAAGTAGGCGGGTTAAGATTAAATTTAGTGTTCCTAGAAATTTCCACGTATGTAGAATATCTATGCTTTGAAAACAACTGTTTTTGCTAGCGTTTATGACTGACTTTGGAGTAACTGAATGTCTCGGTGAAGGACAAAAGAAAATGTAGTTCCAGTTTTCATCTTTTTTAATATCAAAATTGGAACGATTTCGAAGGCAATGATTGTGAATTTCAGATACAAATGTGACTCACTGATGGTTAATAGGTATGGTAATAAATGCAATAACTGCAGCAATTGACAGTATTAGAGCATTACAAGGAGGGAATTGCCGTGCATTTTTCATGACTGTTTTATTTCTTTAAAAATTCTTCAAGGACCTATGAGTTTGGCAAAATTTCCAAAACGGTTTCTGCCTTTGTCGTCGTCCCTTTATTATTTTAAGTAGCACAAGTAATGAAGTAGGTAGGTAACACCTAATTCAGCTAAAAAATTTCAAGAGAAACCAATTTCTGATTTGGCAGGGTATTATTTTAGTCCATGTATCTGTCAGATATACTTTATTTAATTGTTATTATTTCAAATAATTCACTGACCTAATACTGCCAAACAATGTTTTATTTATGAAGCAATCAGCCAAGCTTTGTCTATTTTTCGGGCTGTTAACGAGCGTGCATGTCGCCTCACATTTTATTTACTTTATAGTGTATCTTTTCCTAGTGGCAAATAATTTGTATAAAGAGTAAATTTTAAAAAGCAATGCATCAAGCTCTCTTGTCGTCATCATCAAGATTTGCGTTTTTTTGTCGTCAAGGTTCTTTGTTCAAAAATAAGCAGAAATGTAGCGCCAAAGATTATCACCGCAGATGCTATCCCACTCGTAGTGTTCATGTGTTTCGATCATGTCGCGCGCCACCACTGCACTATATCCTACTATCTCAGAAGAAATTCTTCTCCAATACTTTATATGGCGATCAGATCAGCATAGCATGATGAGAACCGGCACAAATCGAAAACGCAGTGATGTAGAAAAGCAAATACATGTAATATAGTTCTCTAGTTTAAAGATGTTACAATAACTGTTTTAATACTATTATTATCGTCGTTGTCATTCTTGTTTCTCGAGTATTTTCTCCTCTATCTTGGAGTACCTCGTTCGGCTTTTGCTATTTTCTTAGAATGACAAAAGGAAACTGTACTTGTGTGAGTGAGGACATTTACCAAATTAAAAAGAAAACTTTGTTAAATATGCCTCTTAGGTGTAATGTATGTGTAAACTTCCAAGGATCTTTCACTGAATTCATATCATGAAAATGTACATACCTACGTAGAACTTTTTGTATTTAAAACCACAGTTGTACATGAAGAAGAGTTTTACATATCTCCTAATATTTTACTCATAGATCTCTTCTTTTAAGCATATTTTTTTAAGATTAAACTCCATCAATCTGTAGAATCCTTTTCTGTGTTCGATTCAAAAATTCATTTTCATTCTTCCCTTCTACTTCTTACGTAGAACCTAATGATGCACGCTACATTGTTCATACTTTACGTTGAACTTGGTAATTGTAAAAAAAACTCTTTATACAAAGTATGCATGGAATATGGACTGATGAAAATTCAGGATTGGACTTCCTTAGATTAAGCAGTAGTAATTTGCGGGAACAGGATTTTTCCAGATTAATTTTGGCATCACAATCCACGAAAATTTGTTTTAAAAGTCATTTTTAGCCTTTATATACATACAACATACAATCCATGCCATAGGGGGCTAATAAATACTAACACTTACTTACTTCACTTCACCATAGCATCATCAAAGCTACGACTAGGATTAGGATGCTTTCTTTTTGTTCTTTGTTCGTAATCGTTTGTATCATAATCTTGTCTTGGCTTGAATCTTTCATCAACTTCATATCATCATTGGCATCAGTATTCATGCTTTACGATTTGCAGAATCTTCATCTCATTTTTCATTAAAATTAGTACAGTCATTATTAGTTTTGGAACACAAGTAATACTTCAATCCAATCAGTGCTTGATTTCAGAATACGAAAAATTAGAAGGCTACTACAACTTACGACAATCTAGATGAAATGAATCATGGAAATAGTTTCATTCTTTGTGGGGAAAAATAATGTGTAGTAATGTCTATTACATGAAAGTATTTTTTTATTTTTCATTACATCGCATTAACTTTGTATAATACAAATACAAATGAGCCTGACGAAGAAAGATGTAAGCTCAGCATTCGAAAAACCCTGTTCCTGAAGAAATGAGTAAACCCGCAGCATTCTAATAGTATTGTTCCTTTACAAAATTACAAAAAAAAACGTTGAACTTTTATAATGCTAAAGTAATTTCAAATCCTGTAAGAAGCGTTTGTTTGCCGTGTGTGGCAAGGTAGTTTATTTATTTTCAACTTTGAGAGGCGTGAATAACGCGGAACATTAGTAATACGTAAGTAAAGTTTTTAATTCGATGGGGTCACCTGCTGTATGTATTTCTATATGTACCTTACACTTTACACATTCCCTTTTGGAACTGGTATTTTTAGCTTAAATCAACTCATTCAGTTTTCAGCGGAGGTTTCTCCGAGGTGAAATCACATATCACACACGCTTCTTACGCTTATCGTCAGTTAGAAAAAATAACGCGTTTTGATTAAACAGCAATGAAGTGCTTCTCCGCAGATATATTGATTGCGCAGTGTTAGGCTTTAAAGTAACGCGCAGTTTACGTTTTTGTAAAATAGGACACTGGCATCTACTGTAATGCGAGATTTTCCGAGGATGCTGCCAGTTCATTTTAATTTATTCGATGAATGTGTACAAATCAATGCTTGACAATGACCGAAATTGCACACTGATAGGCCTATATGTTGTCACTTTGAAAAATGGAATGGTGTAGGGTTATCAAAACAAAGTAGGTATGCTCCAAAACTTCACCATTACTGCCGTCACACACTGTTTACAGCCAACAAATGACGCACGCACACATTTTGCTTATCATTGTGAGCTAGCAATTATTTAAAGAAAAAGATTTTTATCATATTAATCAATTAGTCAATTTTACATCCAAATCATCGAAATTAGCGAAGATTTTTCTTTTCCATAGACACTTAGAATGGCGATGTTTCATGTTTGCAGAAATATATAAAACCGAGTTACGTATTTCTTTTCCAAATGAAACACTATTATTCCGGTTAATTTTACTCATCATTCACACTTTTTTTAAACACATCATTTTGCCCGGATATGAGCATTAAAACACACTTAAACGAGTTTTTTAAAAATTGGTAAACATGGATTTTAATAGACACAAACGGGTTTCTTCTTATTGGTGAAGTCGCAATTAATTTGAAATTTAATGAAACTTTTTAATAAATCGCTTAATGTACTTAATGTTAAACACACAAGGTTTCAAAATCTACATACAGTGCATACATTACTTAATACGCGGTTACAAAATCTTTTGTTTTTCGAACGGTCAAATTCCTGATTTGTACGGGTGTTTCACTTCGCCCCGTCTTATCAATATTTTCAATTTATGACCGTTAAAACCCGTTTTTGTTAATTTTTATTCATGTGCCATGTTTGTGTTTTTCTGATAGAAGCAAAGATATTTCATGCGAAAGAGACTTTTTCCTTCTACTAATATTACAAGTGCTATCCATAGTCGGTATATGCCACCGAATCAAGATTTCTGGAAAACGAAAAGTATGAAAATCTGTTAAATAGAGTTTGATTTTGAAAGTATTTATGTACTAAATACGGCGCAAATTACTGAATTTAATTTTGCTTCATGTTCCCCTCAGGCTTTAAAAAACAATAAATCCCTGATGCGCTTAAGGATTTTATTGCTGAGCTTGTTCCCCGTTCTTTTCTTTAAAAAAACTGTTTATTTTACGGCAAATGTACAGACTGTTTTCATGACAGATATATGAAGAAAGGATGTAGTGCAGCAATAGCAATCTGATCCAGTAACCGGATTCACAAAATAACAAAAAAAAAAACAATAATAATAACGATGAGAGCAATGATTTAAATCACTGCAAGATGCATCTTTCAAAGACTATATTTCCTTCTGATCTTCTACACTTTTGATATAGGTAAAAGTAGTAATACTACGTCTAATGGATAACGTATTTGTTTTTATTCGCTCTATTACTTTCATGAAATTGGTGCTCCTATCATCATCGTCCCTTTTTTTCCTGTCGTAAAAAATTGCAAAAAATTCGCATTTCGGCTTAGGCTTTGCTGCTGCATTAGTTTTATGATGTCATATGTCATGTCAGTGTACTTACATTGCATGGCAGTCATGATGTGGGGCTAGTCGTAAAAAAGGATGATGATGAGAAGGATATGTGGTGCGGTGTGGTGTAGTGACTAGTGACATATATTATTCCACCAATATAATAAGTATTATTTTTAGGGCAGGTTAAAGTAAATAATGAAAGAGAAACAAGGCATTCTTTCCGGATGTTGTGCACTGCACGTGCATACTATGACGAAGCGGTATGATTCGTATGATGATGATGAAGTTGGGGAGAGAAGAATGATGATGACTTGACTATTATCATGATAGTTCGTCATTAAAATACGGACAGGCAGGCAACTCATCCCCGGCTCTCTTATTCTCGAACATCATTTACTCTCTGGCCTAGGGATCTCTGGTTAATACTTCTACTCACTCAGCCGTAATCACAGATCAATAGTAGGGAAAAGGAAAAGCCAAGAAGAACGAGAAGTACTATAGCAATGATCAACTATTTCAGTAGATCAACGGCAACATGAACTGAACAATTTGAGGAGTCAGTGAAACGATATGGATGGCACGTCACTCGCCTATAAATGTGATCCTGATTGGTGTTACGCTAGCGGTTGCATAAAGCACCGTAAAGGAGTCGTACCTAATTCCTTGTGCCAACACCATCATCGGCTACTCCATTCCAACTCGAGTTATCTTTGTAAATTACATTTGAAAGCTATAGCTAAATCTACTCTCTTTCTCCCTCTCTCTCTGTGTAGTTTATAAACGTAAATGTATCCTGAAAATGGGGTTCCATAAAAAGTCTGAATCGGAGAATCGCCGTTTCTTTGAGTTGTATACCTAAGAAGAGAAGTGCACCAGGTATAAAGAAATGTAAATACAAGAGGAAGATGCTGAATGCTTTTTGAGAGAAGGATAGCGTACGGTTGTTTAGGCTCTTATCCAAGTTCATAAATACAAAGCGGCAAATAAATAGAAGCTTTTATTTTATATCTTTTACATTACATATCATTTCCCAATCCTTCGTTTTATATCCCCGAAAGAGAAAACCTATAATTTTTAAGACGATAGGTTTGATTTTTTAAAGTTTGGAAGGAGTCACGCTTGTCTTATTATAATCAGCGTGCACTCTTTCCTTCTCTCACTCTGTCTCTCTGTGTCTCTCCCGTTCTTTCTCTTACTTTTTCTCTGTAAGCAATCCTGTCCCTGGGCCAAAAAAGTGATTAAAAAAGGCTGGTGTAACGGGATTTGAGGCCCATTTGGATTTTGGTAGCAGCGCCAGAGCGTTGCTTCACTTCCTTGTCAAGAGATTCGGTCTTTAAAATTTTGTTTTGTGTAAAGTAGTGTGAAAGGACAATTGGTGCCCTTGTCATTGTTTCCTTTAAGGGAGGATATATTTTTTTTGGAACCGCGTGATTGTTGGTAAGTCTTCCAGTTTCATTTTATGGATTTAAGCTTAACGCTAGTAGAAACAAAGAGAGGACGGACAAATGAAAAGTGAATTAAACAAAACCCCTCAATAATTCAATCGCTGTGGCAATCCTCATTTACATTTTGCTGATAAAAAGTGACTACATGATGGTGACCTACGATAAGGAACTTTACTAGTGTAGGCTAAAGAATGAGTTCAGTTTTTGTGTGTCGTTTTTGTTCCCAAAGACTTTTTCCCAATATTTTATGACGACGTGATTACAAATCATACTTAATACCAATATACCAAAGGAATTTGTTTTATGGATTAGTATCCCTTTGGTGAAACTATAATCCGAGTTAAAGCTAGTGCATGAGCGTTTACGTTACCTGATAGTAAGTAATAATGAAAACGATGAAATCAAAGAGAGAGAGAGGGAGAGAGGAGAAACGATGTGCAACAGAGCTCTGAGAAAGGCTTGCTTGAGGCAGTCACACTGTTTTTTCTTTCAGTCGCATACATGTTGTTCAAAAGCCAGAGACAATGGACTCATTCAAAGGCATTTTTGTAACTTTCCTTCACTTTTGAAATCTTTGTCTGAGTACCTAAGGAACTCAAGTCGGAATATTCATTAGCGAAGACAATTAGCGAATTAGTCATGATTATTTTTTTATCCGAGACGTGCAGTTGCTTTTAAAATGGGTACGCTGATGCCCGGCCATATGGAATGAACAAGAAAGAAACTGAAAGTCTATTCTTTTTGTCTCACCTCTCCTCGACATCCATTAATTTCAAATCGCAACATGTGAGGTTAGAGTTTTGCATAGCATCACTATAGTAAAAGCTTGCTTTTTTGTTTTACAAAAACTGCCACTGCTGCTGGCTGTTGCTGCTTCAGCTAGGACCTGCTCCAAAGACAAAAATAGCATTTGCAAGAGGAGCGTTTAGCGAAATACTTTTTTGTTTTAGCAAATTTTCTCATGTGCTTCTGCTGCGTATATTAAAGACCTGGGTTGAACAAATGTAGAAGTGTGCGTCCGTATGGGATTACATGCATGCAAAAAATGTTGAAAGTAATGCTTCCTCTTCGTTTCCCCTATAATCGAATTAAGAGAAAAAAAAATCTGATGCCTTCTTTCGCACACCATCACCAACCAGACTTAATGCCAAAAATACAAGAAGTAGGAGTTGAGCACCCTGGCCTTCTTTTTATTTCCATTGCTTGCCATTCAACATGAGGAGCAGCACCTCTCTCTCTCTCTCTCTCTCTCACTCGTTCGTCGTCGTCCCATTTCTTTCTTTTCGAATCTAAATAGTCCAACAAAATGTCTTTGGGGTACTGTTGTTGTTGATGGTGGCACTAATGGATATGAGAATGGAAATCAGCAAATCAATTTGTGAAACAAAGTGGCAGAAACACATTTTCACTCCTATTTTTGTACCTTTTCTTACTTTTCTTGAGGCAAACGTTTTCCATGTCATTGTCTACTTTTTGAAAGCTCATGATTCATAAAGAAAATTTGGAAACTCAGGCAAATGCCACCAAGCAAGCAATGATATGAATGCTTCTTCGACATTCTAGTTGGGGCATCTGGTTTGCCATTTTTTACATCTTTTTCTCCCAGTGAAGTGCGTAATGCAGTTAGAAGCTATAATACGCATACATGAGATAAAGTAAAGTTTGTAGTAGTAATACAATCTATGTGAACTTTACATGCAGTATGTAATAAGCAATAACAGTTTTAAAGGGAATAATGATAACTCTATAATAAACACTCAAAAGCGCTCTTATTATTGGCAATAAATAATAACTGGAGCAATAATCCATGTAGGTAATAACCAAAATGACAATAATTCCGCTCCATAAATACCTAATTGTTCATGACATGCTGAAACTCATGTATCCGCACGCAACTTGCAAAATATTACATTAGCTGTGTGCAAAGATATAAAATAATACATATTAGGTGTCCGAGAGTAGATATTTCTTGTACATTTAGCCTTGTCCTGGGGCTTCCTTTCGTATTCCAAAGAGGTGCTTCATCCATCTGAATAACCGTTTATGACTCAAGCAATTAAACTTTGTACCTCGTTTTTCGATTTAAAAACGCAATGGGGAAAAAGCATGGACATATCGGCTTTCCTTTGATTCTACTTTTTTCCCTACGACAGAACAATAAAAAAGAGGAACTTTAGTTCTAAATATAATCCCAAATTGCAATAGATTTCCAAGTTCTTCATTTCTTGGCTCATCTTATCGACTACGACTTTAGTTTCGCAAAGGCCTTATTCTTTTGTGTTTCATACTACTACATTGTATATTATGGTGATGTTGAGCGAGCTTTAAATAAATATACCTACATAATATGCATGCATGCATGGCTTTGGCTGCTTCACAAAAATTCACATCATCATCATCCCATCCAAGGATGGAATGGATTTGTGCTCCTCTTTTTTTTAAAGATAAGTGGTATTATTAGGAAGACGAAAGAGGAGCACATGGATGCGGTGTGTGATACTGATAAAAAGATGTAAAAATATTTGTTATTAGTATTTATGATGATGGTAGTGCAGCAGTACATGAATTTACCTTATGCAAACTAATCATGATCATCATCATCATTTTCCTTGTCTGCTTGCGAGTTGCGAATGTTGATGACGTTAACGCGATTTGAGAACAAGACTTTAACGGAGAATTTCGGATTAAGATGAAGTCTAGAGAAGTTAGGCCAGACCAGACTAGGTCATATTCAATTTTTCATAAAGCTCACCATCACTTTGACGATGATGAAAAGGAAGAAGTAAAAAACGTGAGTGAAGTTCCTTTTTGGATTAGCGCTTCATAGGCATGTTAGCCAATCACTACCTTCCACATTAATTTCATCCATCCAACACGTAACAAAACGTAGAATAAAATCTTTTGCTAGATTTTGTTTGGGTTTTTTAGCAGGCCAAGCCAAGCCACATTCATAAACTACTCCGTCATATTTTTGTTCACTGCTGCGAGCGAGCAAAAAGGAATGAATCATGATATAGAATAGCGAGAGGCTACAATATATGCGGCAAAGGAACAACTAACAAAGTAAATAGAAACGGCATTTTGTTGTCCTTCACTTTCTGTGGCTTATTGCAACTTATGGACGGAACAAAACGGTAGGCTTCCAGAGAGTTTACTGCCCGATTGATTCCAAGTGGGGAAATATGTAAAATAGGGATTCATTTTGTAAGGATTTCAGCGTGCGTACAAAACTTTTATGTGACTAGTTCACGTTAGTAGTGGTCCTAGGAATCAACATTATTATTAGTGGAGAATAATATCAAAGTAATGGTAGTAATGTCTACATATGCAACACATGTACATACTTATCACCACTTTTGTCATCATCATCATGTCAAAACACAGTCGAATTTAGTCAGAGTCATAGGTGGACAAAGAGAAGAATTCTTTTCAGTTCCGCAACACGAAAAAAAAATCAATCAATCAATAAACCATTTCACACCATCAATGCAATGGTATGAAAACCAATTATGATGAAGCGAGTGTGCGCTTCTGTTGTTAGCCATTAGCCAACAATTTGTATTGATACATTATTGTTGCCATTACAAACACATACGTGGCATAATGCTTGTGTACACACGATGGATTATTATTTGTTCGGCTTAATAAAAAATACAATGGACGTAATGGAAATTCAATGGAAAACAGATAGAAATAGAAACAGAATTTTCGTTACTTTACAAAACTTATTAAAAAAAATGTGTGAGATTCGGTATACGTATAAATTGAAAATATAAATCTTGGATGTGGGGCAGTGTGAAACACAGCCTCAATTTCATTGACTTGAGTCAGAAAAGGATCTTTAAAAAAAGAGAAAAAAAAAACAGCGTTTTTATCTCAAGAAAAATGAAGAGAAACAGACGTCATATAGATAATAACTGCGGTTACTGTGATAATTAAACCCGTTTTTAACCTCGTAAGTACTTATATGTGTTTTGTTAAATATCGTCAGTCAGTCATAGAATATGTAGAAGCCTCTCCCTGATCTGGACAATGCGGAATTTAAAGTTCAGTCTATTTCAGTCAGATGATAATGAGATTAGATGAGTCAATTTAGCAACGCCTGTCAACTGTATGCGATAACTTCTTTTAAAAAATTATGTGCTTCTGTGAAAAGTCCTTTATAGTGCAAATTAATAAGGCAAACATAAGTACATACATTTTTGGAATTATAGAACATGTGGACAATTATGACTCTCTTACTTATAAATCCCATCAATTTATAGCTTCCTCACGTCCGTTTATTTATCTTTTAGCGTAATAAAATTGTCTCATAAAATCCGTAAGATGTTCTTAAAATAGAGCCTCCCACTTGGATGTTTCTTTCCTGGAATCATGACCGTCACTTGCCGTTTTTAATGTTCCCAATCCCAAGAGTCATGATGAGATTGTAATCTAATCTATGTAGTATGGAGGTGATTTTTCAAGGGTTTGCCATTGAGAAATTCAAATTGTAGTTGATGCGATCTGATTAACACACTTGACAATCATAATATGAGCATATCATCATGTAGCCTGCATACCTATGTGGAAACTTGATCTTTCCACTTTTCATAAAAATCACTGGAATCTGATAATCTGAATGATTGAGAAAGCTATGGGTAGATTCCGTCTGAATAACGTAAACATTGAACAATTGTATCATTTCACTGAACAGTAATGAATGGTGTAGTACCGATGATGCATTTTTGCTAATCAACCTACTATTAACAATAAAACGTAAAAAAGTCATTCGAGTAGTGGTAGCCTCTTAAAAGGACAAAGTGCTTCTCGATTCTCCATTCATGCGCTTCGCACTAGAGAGTAATAATGAAGGCTGAGACGATGAAAGGCTTTCATCGTCATCGTCTTTCAGCATCATCATCATCAAATCAATGGCAGTAGCCCGAAACGTGGTCAAAAATTTTTCCTGATAATTTTTTTTGCATGTTTGCTTACGTATCCTCCTTCCTTCACAAACTTCTACTTTCCGTGTGCTTGTGTATGTGTGTGTAACTTGTAGTATACATACATGAGTTATTATGATAGGATTCTCTTGACTATCTTTTCGACGAAGGCTATGACGACATCATCATGATCAACGATGCCACATGCACTTTTAACTTTTTTTTTAAGAAGTGCTGGGCAAGATTTGCTCCGAGTTCCATGAAGCGCTTATAGGTAGTAGGTATCTTCTGGAAAGGAAGGCAAAATCCATCCATTAATTCCTTGCAATCTTTTTTTCTCTTTTGCTCTGTGTGTTAGTGTTATCGTGCTTTACTTTATCGTAATCGTATTTCATACTTTTAGTTTACAATTTTTGAAGACTCTCTCTCATTGCCCCGAATTTGTGCTCATCACCACGACTACCGACCGACGACGAAATGTAGTAGTACTACATTTCGTTGTATAACCTATCATTATATCCATGTCCTTCTATTTTTCCTCTCCTTTTTCTTATTAGCATTATATTGCTTTTGTTATGAAATGATTATTATGATTATTACGAGCATATAGTTCTCATTCTCATCCATCAGCTTTTTTTTTCAAAACCACTATTTCTCTCGCACACGTCTTCGTTTCGTACTTGCTTTTTTTATAATGTACTGCAAATTATCATGGCAAACCATGAACGGACCCACTAAAACACCCAGATATACATATTCTTCTTGTAAGGCCGGTGGCCGATGAAGATGATGATGTCGATAGTTTTGGTTCTTTTTATGGACACGTTAGCTTAAGAGCAATGAAATGATATGATGATAGTAAGTATGCAATAGCGATGAGGTATGGGTATGTCATGTCATAGTCAGACGCAGCGCAGTTATAGTATAGTCTCACATAAGCAAGCAAGCAAGACAACATCATCAGCATCATCATCATGAAATCCTCAGTTCTCGTCGCTCACATCAGATCAGCGAGTCAAAGAGGCACTACTACTACTACTCTGCACAGTGCATAGCATGAACCTCATTTGCCGTAAGCATTGTTAGCTACTCCAATTGTGCGCCTTAGACACTAGGCAAGAAGTAAGGCTAGTCATCTCACAACACAGACCACGGCATAGCCATAGTCCGTCTCTCATTTCCCTTGCTCATTTTTTCCTCACATTTACAGTTATCATCATCAGCATTTGTTTTTTTTCTACCCGTACAGATCTTGCCAAAATTATTTTTGGAGAGGATCAACAAGCCTTTTAGTGAAGAAGAATAGAAAGACAATTTTGAAGCTTGGTTTTACCTAATTTTCAAAAAAAAAAACTTGAGTGGCCACCATGGAGGACGGCCACGCGAAGACTTGGGAGGAAGTAATTAGTTATTTTGGGACTGATCCTGAAAGAGGTCTCAGCCCCGAACAAGTGAAAAAACATCAAGACAAATATGGCCCTAATGGTAAGTCATTCAACTTTGCCAGGATCGATCACCTGTGCATTTCTTTGTTTCCGCTATCTTTTACTGTGACTAAACCTGGAAGTCGAATGAAGGAGATTAATCGATTCGTGATATGGCTGAATTAAATTGAAACATCTGTGAAAGGCCACGCCGGGTTTTTAAACGCACATCCAAATATATATGTAGTATGTATATATGCAAGTCAATTGGAAATTTGTGCCGTTAATACTCATTTAACCACGAAATGGAGCGCAATATTTAGCTGCATCACGGGTTGAATTTGCATTGTGGTAATATTTTTAATGTGTTGGGCAACATTTTTTTTCTTCTTCCAGAACTCCCTGCTGAAGAGGGAAAGACTTTATGGCAGTTGGTATTAGAACAATTCGATGATCTGTTAGTCAAAATTTTGCTTCTTGCCGCCATCATCTCCTTTGTAAGATTTTTTATAAAAACTCATTTGATGCGATCAATAAGGAATAATTGAACAATATATTAACTCATGCCGGCTTCAAATATGTAGGTTTTAGCCTGTTTTGAAGAACACGACGATGAAGGTGAAGGAATCACAGCCTTCGTCGAACCATTTGTTATTTTGCTCATTCTTATTGCCAATGCCATCGTCGGTGTGTGGCAGGTAAAATTAACTTTTCATCTAAAAATTTAGTTATGTGTATTTATTTTTAGCGATATAAATATATAATAAGCAACAACAAATGTATTCATGTAATGATTTCAACAGGAAAGAAATGCTGAAAGTGCGATTGAAGCTCTGAAGGAATACGAACCTGAAATGGGTAAGGTCGTTCGTGGAGACAAGTCTGGTGTCCAGAAGGTCCGTGCCCGTGAAATCGTCCCTGGTGATCTTGTTGAAGTATCAGGTAAATTAACATTAGTCGTTAAAATTAAAGTCGGTATTTGGTTAATGTTACAAGAAATGAATTAAAATGATTGCGTTGTTGTCAACAGTTGGTGACAAAATTCCTGCTGATATCCGTATTGTGAAAATCTTGTCAACGACACTGCGTATTGATCAATCTATCCTCACTGGAGAGTCTGTTTCCGTCATCAAACACAATGAGCCAATTCCTGACCCGAGAGCTGTCAATCAAGACAAGAAAAACATTCTGTTCAGTGGTACAAATGTCGCTGCTGGTAAGGCTCGTGGTGTTGTGATTGGTACTGGACTTAACACTGCTATTGGTAAGATCCGAACTGAGATGTCTGAAACCGAAGAGATCAAGACTCCACTCCAACAGAAACTTGATGAGTTTGGTGAACAATTGTCAAAGGTATACAAAATCAGGACTAAACTTAGAATTTAGACCAACCTTTAAAATTTAAATCACATAAATAACCGGTATTTTATGAATTTGGCTAGGTCATTTCCATTATTTGCGTCGCTGTCTGGGCCATCAACATTGGACACTTCAACGATCCCGCTCATGGCGGCTCATGGATCAAGGGTGCAATTTACTATTTCAAGATTGCCGTCGCTCTGGCTGTCGCCGCTATTCCTGAGGGTACGTAATTTATGCAACATAAGGACTGTTTGAGGTCCAGATAAAGTTTAGAACAGGACACGCATATCAAGTATGTTATTTGCCTTGCAGGTTTGCCTGCTGTCATCACAACTTGCTTGGCTTTGGGTACCCGAAGAATGGCTGCCAAAAACGCTATTGTCCGATCTCTCCCATCCGTTGAGACGTTGGGATGTACTTCAGTTATATGTCCGTTTTTTTCAGTATTTTTCAGTATATTTTTTAAATCTTAACTGGCATATTTTTATTAATAAATTAACTCACGACACGACTAAATAAACGCAGGTTCCGACAAGACTGGCACACTCACCACAAACCAAATGTCCGTTAGCCGAATGTTCATCTTCGACAAGATTGAGGGAAGCGACATCAACGTGCACGAATTTGAAATCACTGGATCTACCTACGAACCCATTGGTGAAGTCTTCCAGCGTGGACAAAAAGTCAAAGGAGGCGACTTTGATGCACTGCAAGAGATCGCAACCATTTGTATTATGTGCAATGACTCTGCTATCGACTTTAACGAATTCAAACAAGCTTTCGAGAAGGTCGGTGAAGCTACTGAGACTGCTTTGATTGTCCTTGCTGAGAAGATCAACCCCTACAACGTGAGCAAGACTGGATTGGACCGCCGTGGTGCCGCCATCGTTACCCGACAAGATATGGAAACCAAATGGAAGAAGGTAAGTTTATTTATATACATATATATTAATTATATAATGCTAAAAATATTTGCCAAAACCGTAAATCATGTTTTACTTTTCTTAGGAATTCACCCTCGAGTTCTCCCGAGACAGGAAATCCATGTCCAGCTACTGTGTTCCACTCAAGCCTACTCGTCTTGGAAACGGACCAAAGATGTTCTGCAAGGGTGCTCCAGAAGGTGTTTTGGATCGTTGCACTCACGTCCGTGTTGGAACCCAGAAAGTGCCAATGACTCAACCAATCATGAACAAGATCCTTGAAATCACCCGAGGTTACGGAACTGGCCGCGATACCCTTCGTTGCTTGGCCCTTGCCACCATTGACAGCCCAATGAAGCCTGAAGATATGGATCTTGAAAACTCCACCAAATTCTACCAATATGAAGTCAACATGACCTTCGTTGGTGTCGTCGGAATGTTGGACCCTCCACGTAAGGAAGTTTTTGACTCCATTGTCCGTTGCCGTCAAGCTGGAATCCGTGTCATTGTCATCACTGGCGACAACAAGGTGAGCAGACAGCAAATTGAGTTTTATAAGTAAGGTATAAATATAAGCGATGACTGGTGAAAATTATTATTATTATTGTTTGTTGTGTCGTAGTCCACTGCTGAAGCTATCTGCCGTCGTATTGGTGTATTTGGAGAGGATGAAGATACCACTGGAATGTCATACTCTGGACGTGAATTTGATGATCTGCCAATCTCTGAACAACGTGCCGCTTGTGCCAGATCTCGTCTCTTCTCTCGAGTCGAGCCATCCCACAAGTCCAAGATTGTTGAGTACTTGCAATCCATGAATGAAAGTACGTCAATTACTTTTGCGTTTTCTACTTACGTTAATTTTTATACAGATAATCTCAGGGTGTAATGTAAATCTCTTTTGTCTACGTAGTCTCTGCCATGACTGGTGATGGTGTCAACGATGCCCCTGCTTTGAAGAAGGCTGAAATCGGTATTGCTATGGGTTCTGGAACTGCTGTGGCCAAGTCCGCTGCTGAGATGGTGTTGGCTGATGACAACTTCAGCACCATTGTCGCCGCTGTTGAGGAAGGTCGTGCCATTTACAACAACATGAAACAATTCATCCGATACTTGATCTCCTCCAACATTGGTGAAGTCGTTTCCATTTTCTTGACTGCTGCCCTTGGTCTGCCAGAAGCTCTTATCCCCGTCCAACTCTTGTGGGTCAACTTGGGTGAGTCTATCTTTATTAGTAAAAAAATATATAGAAAGAAAAATGTATAAATTGTGGTAATATTTATTAAAACAACATACCAACCGGTTAGTAACAACAAAAGTTCACGACATACATTCTATTCAATTGTTACAGTCACTGACGGTTTCCCAGCCACTGCTCTTGGTTTCAATCCACCCGATATGGACATCATGAACAAGGTAAATACGATGACGAAAGGTCATCATCTAACGTAATCTCGTGGTTTGTTCATTACTTGGTACTTACACTCACTCTAATTTGTAATTTGTGCAGCCACCACGAAAGGCTGACGAAAGCTTGATCTCCGGCTGGTTGTTCTTCCGGTACATGGCTGTTGGTGGATACGTCGGTGCTGCCACTGTTGGAGCTGCGACCTGGTGGTTCATGCTTTACTCTGAGGGTCCTCAACTTTCCTACTACCAACTTGTATGGAATTCAGGAACTATCTATATTCTATTATTTTTAAAATGTCGGGGTGACCTAAGTATTTATGTTCAATATAACAGACTCATCACTTGCAATGCGCCCCAGATAATGATATCTTCAAGGGAATCGACTGCACCATTTTCCACGATCCTCACCCAATGACCATGGCTCTGTCTGTACTGGTAACAATTGAAATGTTGAACGCGATGAACAGCTTGTCTGAAAATCAATCTCTGGTCGTCATGCCTCCATGGGTTAACATCTGGTTGCTCTTGGCTATGATCCTTTCCATGACTCTTCATTTCGTTATCCTCTACGTTGAGATCCTTTCGGTGAGCTTTCTGTTTTTTACATTTTTTTATTTATGTGCGTTATGAAATTAATTGACAACTACGGAATCTTGATTAGCCTAACTCATGTATTGCGTGTGAACTTTATATTGATGTAACCCTTCAATTTATGTCAAATTACAGCAAGTGTTCCAGGTGACGCCATTGAACACCGAGGAATGGATGGCAGTAATGAAGATCTCCATCCCTGTCGTCCTCATCGATGAAACGCTCAAATTCGTTGCCCGCAAGTACTTTGAAGGCAAGGAGATTTTATTAAATTGTCACGGGATCGTTCTTATGTGGGCTGTGTATTTCGTTGGTGTACTCGTGTTTTTCCCCTTTTAACGTGTGCTCACCTTGATATTTAGTTTTAAAAAATGAGTGTTTTTAAAATTTTAACTGGCATATTCTTATTAGTGCATTAACTCACGACTGAATAAACGAAGGTTTTGAAGTGCATACAACGGTAATAATAATTAATAATGAATATTTGTGATACAAAAATATGGCAACGGAAATTTCTGTTCAGTTTAGGCCTATAATCCAGCCATGAAGACTACTTGTGTATTACTATATATATATAGGTACATTCATAATTAAGGATGATTGAAAAAAGTATTTGTTTCCAACCGCTTCGGGAAAATATCATTTGTCTTTGTCCACAGCTACACAGTCAGCAAAGTCAGTCAACTCAGCTTTTATTCCCTGCTTAAACAATTTTTTTTATCATATACATAGTCGTTGTCAAACTGTGTGCTTTAATGTTTGTTGTGTACATGATAGTAATAACTAATTCAATTTTATCTGCAACTTAAATACTTATGTTACAAACTACAGCGTTATCGAGAAGGTAAGCATGTCGTTTTGCCGTGTCAAAAAAAATATATTTAAGCGATATATACAAATTCGTAAAGCATCGTCATAACCTTTAGACACATACGAACATACATACATAATATTAATTACTATACAATATTCATACTTTACATTTCAGGTACTTCTAAATATTATTGTTTTCTTTAACATTAAAAGTGGACCAAAGCGTCATTAAGGTTAGGTTTTATAATTCCCTGAGAAATTGATTCGTTAAAGGAATACAAAGTAACAATATCGAAGTAATGAATGCAGTACTTACAAATTACATTGATAGTTAAGCATTAAAAGAAAGAATCATTAACATTTGTACATGTAATGTTGCATTCAACCCTAACCCTTTTTAGGAGGCAAAAATTCTAGTGAGTGTGTATCTAAGAATGAGAGATAATGTGAGCTTGATGAGGAATGAATGTGTGCGTAAATGAGATTTCAGCAGCGGAGCGCAAGATGTGTGAACAAAGAATATCCAGAACTGTTTATAAAATAAGGTATTTGTCTTGTCACGCGTATGACATCTAGTGTTACGTGTAATTAGTAATTACATTCAATTGTTACGATACAAACTGAGAAAAAAATCTCACGTATTCATTCAAAGGAAAAAAATACATCTCCGTTCACAGTACACCGTTATATTAGATGGTAGATTTTTTTACAGAATGTGGAAGAACATGTTTAGAACAGTAGTTTAATAAATTATTGTTACTACTGTTATCACTATTTAATATCAAAGAAATAGTTTTACAAATTCAAATTCGTAAAGTTGATGCAAGAAGAGACTCAGGTTTTGCAACCACAAAAAAAACATTCTGTACGATTTCCCATTCCAAAGTAATACTTTGTAGCATAAATTACTTTACAAATAATCTTTGGCCTTTCTTGCATTGACATTATGAATAATTTTTTGAAAAAAAAGAAAAACGTTATGATACTGATGATTGCACATAATTTAAAAAGTTTTCTAATAAAAAAAATAAGATAAAAAAATAATTTATATTTGCGTTTACATGGTTGTCGTTTTGCTTCCATAGTTTTTTGCTTTTGAGTTTTGTTTTGTTTGCTTTCTTTGAGTTTTGTCTTTTACGGGTGACGAATTCGTTTGTGGGCATGGTCGCGATTATTGTCTGTCGACTGTTCTGTCTGTTCCGTTCCAACCTCTGCTGCACTGCCGTTTCTGGAGTGAAAAGGTAATGCTTCAAATATACAAAAATTCAGGTAACCTTGTTGTTTTCAAAATAAGCTAATTAACTGATTGAATTGAGAACTTAAGTCATAGTTGTTGTTTGAAGTTTCAAAAGTTTTAATCCCCGTTTCTTTTTTTTCAACAAGGAATTGATTTAATTTCTATCCCTGTTTTCTTCATCTTTTTTTATCCAGGCCCTGATGTCTCAGCAAATCCAGTCAAATAATGAATGACAAGGAAAATCCAAACCCTTTATACCCTAAACATAGATTTCTATCATACTCTAAATATTTAAAAAGGTTCCAAAAACATTTTTACACAAATCTTATGAAATGAATACATGCTATTCGTAGCATTTAGCAAACAGTATATATCGTAGTGAATTAGCGTAGAAGTCGGTGAGAATCAGAATATCTGTAGTGGTTAGCATTTAGCAGCAGTGTTGGAATCATGTATTCGAATTCGATATTTTCTTAAAAATAATGGAAATATTTTGTAATTACAGGCCCTTCTGTCGAGGAGAGACGCTAAGAAGCAACAAACTACTCAACTTTAATTGGCTGCATTTCTCCTTTTCAACGAAATTATTTATTGAAGTAAACTAAATTGACAAAAAAAAATATACTATTTACAGTATCTCTGACCTGCTCCAAAATCTAGATTAAAATACAACATACATAAATATACAATACGTAATACATATTGTTGATTAATGTTAGGAAAATCTTATATTTTTAGCAAAAAAACAAATACGCAAACAAGGTTGTAGAGAGAAAGAAACATCGTCGTTATATGATTTGTTTTTTGGTCTAGTCAGTCAATTTTTTGTCCGTAGATTATTTCTCCTTCTCTGGATTAGATCGTTTTTTTCTAAATTTTGGATTGATGATGATGGTGAGTTATTGTAATAATAATTACTATGTCAGCAAAGCGGAATATTTTTACTGATGATGACAATAATGATACGAATGTCTTAAATGGATATATTATTATATACATAAAATCCTTGTTTCTTCTCGTCTCCAAACCACAACTTGAAGTTAATTGTTACCTAATTCATAAAATTTTAATTGCATTCAAATTCATGAACAAATTCATAAAGCATGGAAGTGGAACCATGATGAATGATGATGCATCGTTTGCACCTGCTTACATTTTCCTATCAGAAAACCATGTTCTGCTCAACACTGAAGGACGATTGATGCCTAATCTGAAAAAATAAATTTCGATCGAACCTGGTCCTGGATACTTTATTTAGTTAATGATTCGAAATCTCTGCTATGGAAGAATGCAACTATAAATTAGCATCGTCAAATTCAACAAATGACTTTTGACTGATACAATATAACTGAAATTATTGGATGAACGTTATTCTACTACTTAAGTAGTAATCATGCTTTAGAATGAGGCCAGAGCAAACGGAGAAGCCCAACAGCATACATAAACCATGCATATGGTATAAATAAGGTACGAAAAAAGCAATAAATCTGTCTGACCAAGAACTCAAGAAGAAACCATTATAATGCATTATTGCATTGCTCTGCGTTTTGCGTTGCGAAACGCGTAAAAAATTTCATGAATTTTCAAACGCAGTCCAGAGGAACAGAGGATCGGATCGGATAGTTGTTATCTTGTCCATATTTTATTTTCATACATACTGTGCTAATATCAATGGCAGAAAAATTCAGTAGGGCTGTAGGGTAGTTGGGTGCATGTATGTGACAATTTTGCTATTTTGTGAATTGATAAGTCAAAGTCAAACGTGTTATGTATTTACTAAATGATACTTCGGTCGGGATCTGAAAATGTATATAGGTCACATTTTTTACGCTAACATGTGCCGCAGGCATCGTCGACGTCGAGATAGTCAGTGAAAAGTGACAAATTATTAAAGCGTATTAATAAGGTGTGTGCGCTATGATGAGGCAATACATTGCTGCTGATTTTTAGAACTTTTATTCCAATGTCATGGCCTAGCCCGGCTCGATCATTGTAATCACTAATCACTAAGGCGTAAACTTGGATGCGATAAATTGAAAATTTTGGATGCGTTTTTGAAAAATTTTGGATGCGTTTGGATGCAACAAAGTTTTTTTTACAATTAAAGTCGTAATTTTGCTTAAACCTCTCAAAAATGCAAAAAAATCGCACTTTTACGTTCAGAATTGTAATTTTTACACAATCATTTCAGCTTATCCGATAAAAATTTAAACGTTTACACAAAAAAATTAGCAAAATTTTTGAATTTTACAAAAAAATCAATAAAATTTTCAAAATCTGGGTAAAAATCGTTAAAAACGGCTAAATTTTGCTAAAAAATTGCAAAAATTTTCTTGGGTGCGCCCAAAATTTTTGGATGCGCTTAAAAATTTTGGATGCATTTGGATGCAAATTATGCGATTTTCAAAAATAAAAATTATATTTCTGAAATCGTCAAAACGTCAGGAATTAAATTAGGGTAGCAACCATACCCCTGACTTTAAGGATGCGATTTGGATGCAAAAGATGCAAAGTTTACTCCTTACTAATCACAACGTAACTCATATGCTGTATTTTCCTAATCTAGTATATCGTTGAACTTGAAAAGAACGTTCATGGGGACTAATCAGTATTACCTATAATCATTTTTGGCTTGGAATTAATCATATGATATGATTCGATTCAAATCTTGAGCAAGTTCAAGTTGTATTGCATTTTACACCTTTCCCGACGGCATGCCATTTTTTGGTAATCCAAATCCAAGCACTAGGTGAAACTTTACTACTACTAACTAAATATTATTGTTAAACTGTTTCTGTACGTATACCGTACTTTTTATAACAGACGCCGCCTGGTATTAAATTGAATTCGATTTCCTCAATACTTAAATGGGTTTCAAAAAGAAAATATGGAAGAAGTTAATTTATGCTTTTCGTGCCAATACGAAGCATTCTATCAGGATTGGGCGAAAATAGCAATGCCACGACAGTAGACATATTTCCAATTTCCAACCGATATCATATGGGATTTTAACAATTCAATTCGTCTGATTACTTTCGCTCTAGTTGACAAGGTAAAGTGATATCATATTTCTTTTATTATTTATAACTTATAACACAGAAAATTCTTTTGCCTTATCCATTTCGATAATGGTCATTTTTTTCGGAATTTTCCGGTAATTAGCATGTATGTATAGTCTTCATCATTTAGTTAGTAATATAGAGCCGTGATGAATCTTACTCGGCTTTTTGCTAAGAAATGTAGCTTGCACATGTGAATTTGGCAAGGCATGGCAACATTTATAAGTGTAAAAAAATTATATAGGATTTAGAATCTATCCGAATCTGAACAGAATGGGTAAATCTATATATTTATTCAATTCTGTACATACATCTCTAGTTTCTCGTTTTCTGCTTCATGCATGCCGAAAAAATGCTTTCACATGAAGTTCTCGTGACGAGTGACGACGAGCATAATGCTGTACAGTACGAGAGCTTAATGCAATGCATGTTAAAACGCTCACTTTCCAGCTGAACTTGCAGAAAGGTGCACACACGTAGCTGAATTTATGATCTTTATTGGTCGGTCATTTTGAAAAAAAAAATCAGCCGAAAAAGTGCTTTTAAATATTCAAATTGTTTAAATACACTCGATCCGTAACAAAAATGTTTTCAAGAATTGCCAGGAGTCCTGCGGCTTCCCATCTGGTTAACCATGGAGCCAAACAATTGTCCACCTCTGCTGCTGTAAGTGCATTTATGATTTTGTAATTTACACTTTATAATTCAAATTGAATGCCGCTACCATGGAACCAGTAACAAAGCAAGCATATTTCAAACAATGATGATCACTGCTCATTTTCCTGTTGTACTGTATTTTTTTAGAGAAACAGCAAGGTGGCAGTTATGGGAGCGAGTGGCGGAATTGGTCAGCCCTTATCTCTGCTCTTGAAACATTCGTCTCTTATCAGTGAGCTCAGCCTTTATGACATAGTACACACTCCTGGAGTTGCCGCTGATTTAAGCCATATTGAGACCAGGTGTAAAGTCAAAGGCTACGTGGGCCCTGACCAACTCAAAGATTCCCTGCGTGGAGTTGAACTCGTTATCATCCCTGCTGGTGTACCAAGGAAACCGGGAATGACCCGTGATGATCTTTTCAACACAAATGCGTCTATTGTTAGGGATCTGGCCGCAGCCTGTGCCGAAGTTTGCCCTAAGGCTATTATAGGAATTATTTCCAATCCGGTAAGTATTTATTTCAAGCTATTTTAATCGCCGAAGCATTTATGAAATGGATGGAAATTGTTCATCATCATATCATGACCATTATGAATATCTAGGTTAATAGCACAGTTCCAATCGCATCTGAAGTATTGAAGAAGGCAGGTGTGTTGGATCCCAAACGTGTTTTTGGAGTATCAACTTTAGACGTCGTTCGTGCTAATACATTCATTGCCGAGGCAAAGGTGTATATTTCGTTCAAATTAAACTTACTTGATGCAGACTGCTTTTGAAATTTTCAATTCAGTTAAATATTAATGACTATATATATTACAGGGCTTGGATCCCTCCCAAGTGAATTGCCCCGTTGTTGGAGGTCATTCGGGCGTTACCATTATTCCTCTCATTTCACAGTGCAAGCCAGCAGTACAGTTTCCTCAAGATCAGTTGAAAGCACTCACTGAAAGAATTCAGGTATGTATGAAATTTTAAAAAAATATGAATTACTAGTAAAAGCAATATAATTTATAATCCAAGTAGTAGATGAACGTAAAAGTATAATTTCTGGAATTCAGGAAGCAGGAACTGAGGTTGTGAAGGCCAAGGCTGGCGCAGGTTCAGCTACATTATCTATGGCATATGCAGGAGCTCGTTTCGCATTCTCTTGCTTACGAGCAATGAAGGGAGAACAAGGCGTCATTGAATGCGCATACGTGAGGTCAGATATCACTGAAGCAACCTACTTTGCCACCCCACTTGTTCTTGGAGTAAGTTGCAAAACCTAGAAAGAAGTATTATTCTGTATCATTATTACCTGAAGATTGCATATGTCTAACTGCTAAATAATTTCAACTTTTAGCCCAACGGCGTAGAAAAGAATTTGGGATTGGGTAAACTTAGCGCTTTCGAGCAAGAGTTGCTTCAGAAGGCTCTGCCAGAGCTGAAAAAGAACATTGAGGTTGGAGAGAAGTTCGTCAACAAGTAATTGGAACGAATAATATTTAAAAGTTAACTGTTCGATGACATCCAGGATTGATTGTAAAATTGTAGTAATAATAAAGATGTACAACTGATGTGGTAACAAATCATTGTAATTTTATATTCATGAACTTTTTTGACATGCATTTTTCACTATTTACAATTCGCATCAAAATTTTAAAGAGCGTTTCTAAAAAGTTGCAAATTTTGATAAATATACATATTTTCTACTTTAAGCGATTCAGACGAACAAAAGCATTGATTGTTTTTGTGTAATTGATATCTAGGACACTCAATTTGATTTCCTAACATACGCACTTTAACTAGATACGAATTTCAAATTAATCCATCTACTATCTATTAATCATGCACTACTAAAAATATCTACTAAACGTGTAAAAATGTATATTTAGTATAACTAAAATGAAAATAATACGTATTTTAGACACTTGGAATTGTGTTAATCTTTTCACTATGCTTCTTTAAGAGATAATTTTACGAGTACGATTTAAGTACAAGGGCATATTTTAAATTCATATTGATTGAGAGCCCCTGTTTTGTTTTTCTCAATTTAACACAACTTGTTTCAAATTGCACCAGTCTTATTTTTCATATTACGACTTTGTGTGGACTTCATTATTCGTGATAAACAAATTTCTTTTGACAAAAACTAAAAAATGCCTGAAGACTAGGCAACGAGATCTAATCCTAAAGAAAGTTTCAGACATATTTCAGAAGAAACTGGGTATAAATTACATATTATGGGTATTCGGGTATTGTTTTGGCATTTGAAAGGAACGATAGGCACTGAGCTAATAAAAGTTTCCACACATTATGACGACTTTTCAACAAAGTAAGAATTAATTATGAAGACATTCGCTGTGAATCCTCCATGTTGACTGCGATATAAACTCCTTTCACGAAGTCAAGAATTTCTTCCCAATGGGGCGTGTCTGCGGCGAGGACTTTCTTTATATCCTAAAATTATTAGACAAAAAAAGTTTTTTTTAAATCAAACCAATCCAGTTTCAAGATATAATTTATTGATTGACTTTGGGACTGCTGATTATTACCAGTTTGTTTTCTACGCCGAGATCTTCAGCAGCTCTAACAGCCAAGGTGAACAATTTGAAAGGTTCTGCGCATTCCAGTTCCTGGATATTATACGCTGTTGGAGAAACGCTGTGTAAGAGGGCTGCTGCTGCGACCCCACTCTTCCACGACGAGCTAAAATTAGTGATGTCGACATCGTAGTTAGATGTCTGGTTTTGACACCATTTCAACAATGCATTTCTAAGCGATCCATGCCCTGCCTTACGCAATGAATCCATGATTCTAGGATTATTACGTGGCTGCTGAGCAAAGCGTTTACTTGCGTCAAATTTTGCATCTTCTATAGATATTGGCACGCTTTCCATTTTAGTCTCGTCCTTTTCTTCAGATTTCGTTTCTCCACAGTTATTTGAATTAAACGCTGTTGTGTTCCTTAATATTTTATTTTTCTTGCCATCCATTAATTCTGGTGGATTAGAAGCTGCTTCTTTCATGCCATTATTCAATTTTTCAATAGTATCACGATGCCCCGAATCATTTGACATAATCTGTTCCACCTCTTTTGACTCTGTTTTGCAGTTAAAAAGCAAGGTTGGTACATGACAATCAACTTGCTTGATGGGTCCTTCATCTTGAACTCCAGAATTCTCGAAGCTTGCGTTCATCGCTTGTAGCTTCTGATATTCCTGCAATAGCGCATGGTAATTCACTTCAGTCTCAGCAAGTTTTTTCACTGCCTCTACCCGACCCCTTTCAGCTGCTCGAATACATAAAAGGTAATCCCGTTCCAGTTGTACCCTAAATTGTTTTGAATTCGATACATTAAACTATCTACTACAAATATGTTTTCTTATAATGTCATTATTTAATCAAATACACTACCATTCCGCTTGCTTTTCTGCGAATTTAGCTTCCATTGCCAGTAGCTTCTCTTGCAGTTCGATTACCTCATCGTAAATTTCCAAATCTGACTCATCTTTAGTTGGCATAAGCTAATTATATAAATGAATATTGTTCTCAATAAACATTCATTCTGCAAACTGTTAAATGATTATTAATCGTGTTTTGGTCACCTCTGGAAAATTCTGAGGAGATCTCATATTTTTATGTTTGCATGAAACGCCCTTGACATCAGTAGCGTGTTCATCCTGCATTGTTCCTTGCCCGACGACGTGAGCGTTTTCGAAATTTTTCATTTCAACTTGATAATCATGTTCCCCTTCGATTGGTAAAAGGTTTATTAAGGAAGATTTGTGGACGCCAATTTGAGTATTTTCTCTGTAGACAAATGAGAAATTTCACGAAATTCGCTTAAATGAAAGTCTTTTGAGAATTAAAAAAAAGTAAAACATACCCGCATTTCTTGCAGCGTCCAAAAATTAATACTTCATCGGTATGATCTGAAGGCGTTTGACAAGCTTCTTCGCTTTTTCGAGGTGAATCGTTCTGCTCTGATGGTGACTTTCCTGCTTTCGTAGAACTTGTCTTCTTACAAGGTGTTTCTGTGGTCCTTCCATTGCTACTTCTTCTTTGAAAAAATGATTTGAATTTCATTTCTATAAATTTTATTTGTTCCCACAAACTCCACTAGAACGAAATTCAAGTTTGGTTTCCAGCAAAAAACCACAGAATGACAGTTTCGCCACAAATGCATAAAAAGCTCTGTTGCTTTACTTCCTTATTTAATGAATCCAAACACTTTGCACTTATGTGTCTGTCTACAAGTCATCAAACATCAACGCATGAATTTGTAACATGAATGAGTGATGACGATGCCGAGTGCTCTCCAAATGACTGATAAGCCACAAAACTTAACAAATTCTATCAACTCTCACTCATACTTTTTCCCTAGTTAACAAAGACTTTTTTTGCAAGTTAGCTGCAGATATGCAGTACGATGTATTGTACGTACGTATATAGCATCGAAAGAATGTAGGTACGCAATACAGACACAATGAAAGTGTAAATTGTTTTAATTGCAATAATCCAAGAAATACGATCCGGAATCCAAACAATACAAATCTAAATATTTAGTTGATCGTTGATAGTTTTATAATAGGGGAATAAAATGTCTTAATGGCTTTGATATCCGCTAATATGTTGATTAATCTAATCCCGCAATAACCGAATTTCTATCAACAAATTCCTCGTCGGAGTTTTTTTCACATGATTCCCTAACACGATTGAACTCACTAGAATTGTAAAGAAAAAGAATGTAGAATGACTTATCATTTCTTTCTTAAAGATTAAGTTTCCAGTTGAACAAACGAAATGTTTGCACTGGATTCTGGGTTCATAGATTTACTTAATAGAATATGAATGATGAATCATCAAAGCCTCATGAAACGACCATGAAAAAGGATTAATGCACTTTAGTTTAGTTTTGATATGTATGTATATTCGTGTTTCACGCTACACATAAAGACTCCCAAAAAAACGACTTCTACTTCTTTACAAGTCGGCCAGTCTTTTTTCTTAAAGATCTCTGCAGTAATCGTCATCAAATTGAATGGACTACCTTGACATGCTCACACGCAATAATATGGATTTTGTATGCACATTCATTCGTTCTCCTCAAAGTCAAAGGCATTCATTCTAATCCCAGCATCCCATTTACGAACGAAGCATTTGCTCCAAAGACTTGTTTCGTCATTTTCATACTTTTACCGAACAATCGCAATCTCGACTCACGACGGACGGACGATCAGAAGAAACAAGAAAGTTGCATGAATGATGATAAGGGAACAAAATATTTGTTCCAGCAGCAGTCATTATATGCGCTATTAGTGTATCATCATCAACATATCATCAAGTCGCACTACGACTACGGCTTATTCTGCCGACAGAAGAGTCGGTCGGTTGGTCGGCGGTTCTCATCATCTCACGTAGAGTAACCTTTTTAGTGCAAAATATGATCGTCGTTGTGTCGTCAACATTAAATAAGTACAAAAATACATGAATCATCGTTTCATTCTCATTACTGCACATATCATATCATGGAACTTACTTTAACGAATGAAGTAAAACACAACTACAACTTTTTCGCCACTTTGCATTCCCATCTAATATGCAAACTACATAACTTCTACTTTATAAAACTCATGATTCATGAACGTAGAAAATAAAACGAAATTCTGTGAAATGGAATGGAATGCATGTATTTGGAGGGGAGTAGTTTATGCAAAAACTTTTCTATGCCACTTTATTTATGTTCAACTTCATTTATAATTCCCATGCAATGCAATGAATAAAATTTATGAACACTTGTACATTCTTAGAATAGAATCATCGTCTTTTTATATCAAGTTTAAACTACTCAAGCAAAACTCATAACTCCTACCTCACTCTCATCCAATTAACTCTCATTGTTTCGCTAAATAAGATGAGATATGCGTAGTATGATTGGAAGAAATTCATGCAAATACATATATAAATGCTTTTACTTTATTACAAAAAATGTTCATGTTCATATGCTAGATAAGTTTTTTTTTTTTGTTAAATCAGTTAAACTCTACGAAAAATATTTAGGAGCTATTTATTCATTTAGAAGAATATGCTATTTAGAAGGACCAATCCATCTGCTTGTTTCTGTCCATGCCGGTAAGACTCGTATTCGTTGCATTGATTATTTAAGAATGCACCAAAAATGCAAGCCATGCAGTGGAAATGCAACGGAAATATGGAAGAAAGTCGAGAAAAAAGGATTTAAGTTTGAAGCGTTATATAGTGATAGATAAATCGTTACTTCGTTTTGACAGGCGACGGCGAATTTTCACCTCTTCCTTCCATTGACGTTGAATCCGCCATAATTGAAATGCAGCTTCTTAATTTTTACTTCGTTTCACGTTTGTCGACAACAATATCCAATTACCCAAATAAAGTAGTAGACTGGAAGTTAGATGGTTAGTTAATAATTATTAATTTCTTATCCGCTGACCTGAGCTAGTTTTAAACCTGACATGGGAGGAGAATTTCCTCTTCACAATTTCACACTAACTAGAATTACTACATGAATTCATACTTTCTTATTTGTTTGCATAGGAATGTTATAGTATGCATTAAATTGCATCATTGCATGATTTTCTGTTTGACCTATTGTTCGACCTGGGAGGTTGGGGCGAGGTGAGAGGTTGACACTGTATGTACATAGCATAAAATAACCATTCCACATTTCCACCATGGCGATACACCATTTGCGCGCAATGCTTTAAATTTTTGAAATGTAAATACAACCTTATGACGATTGCCGTCGAATCGCCGAATTTAGTCGTAGAATCCAGAGGCAGAGGCAGAGCTAGTTAGTCCATTAGTACGTTAGTTCCAGAATTTTTGTGAATTTCACAGACAATTTTCTTCCAGAGACAAAATCATTTAAGACAACTCACTATTGGCGACGTACACAGCATTTACCTTGAAATTTTTGCACGATTTTCATTTTGATTATAAAACAATTTAATGGTGCCTTGGAACACCAGTAGATTAGCATTAAAAATCCCTTTACGACTATCGTAATTTGAAGTCATAATTATATTCCTGACTAATTAACAACAATCGAAGAATTTATCGTGCTTTTTATTGAACACAAAATGTCTCGCCCATATGGAGATATTACGCCCTTGAATCTAATGGCCCTTTTCGAAAGATTAGCAGCAGAACGCGAATATGAGAAACAATTCGAAGAGGCGCCCTTTGAAACCGAGCATCCACCTTTGTTCGAGACTCAGACCAGATTGAAGCGTCCGCGTGAATGGAAGTGGAAGACTAGACTCAGCTCATGGTTTAAAAACAATCCCTGGACGGATCCACAGTCTCCCTTTCTTGGAGAAAGGGTATGGACTCGTAGACTCAGTTTTCGGTAAGGAGTATATTTTTATGAATTTTAAAACATAGAAACCGACTTCCGATTTGCATAAATAATCTTAGTAACAAATCATAGTAATCAAATTCAAAATCAAAATGGGGCTTCTCCTTTTGAAGTAAGCAGGTCTTAAATAGAAAGAATGGCAGTGGATGGGTAACAAATGATAGTTGGCAGGGTTTGATAATTATGCTTTAAAATCTTTGCGTATGATTAGTTAATCAAGGCATCCATTTTCAACATCATCATATCATCATAACATTGAATTTTGCTTTCTTTGTTCATGAATTAGGACAGCATATTTGCTGCCAGCAATTAGGAATTCTTTTCCAGCTTTTTTCTTCTTCTATCCTCACTGTTCAGTAATAAACGTTAGTAGGAAGTTCGCCTAGCAACCTAAGTAGCATGGTTGTTGCTTGCGCTGCAGGCTGCAGCAGCTGCACAGTTTAATCGAATGGAATGAAGCTTTAATTTTTCAACAAAGAATCTTTCACTTGCACTTCATTGCAAGTGGTCAAGGAGTAAGTAGTGACGAACCAATTCTAGTTTACTATGAAATCCACCAGCGGGGATTTCAAAATCGCATTAAAGACAAGTGATTCCAGCTTTTTCAGATCATATTTCATGTAGGTTTAGCAGACTTTGATCTCCTTGCTGCAAAGAGCCCTCCAAAAGTTTTTCTCCTTAAAACATGATCTCTTTAATGTTATGAAAAGGGTTAAGACAGTATTGGCTCGGACTTTGCTACGTAGGTATTCGAGCTCGTATTTTAGCATTGGATATCCCGGCCCGAATGTGCATTGCATATTGTGTGAAGGTATGTAAAGATCGCGATCGGCTTCCAGCAGCCACAAAATGTGATGATGACACCAAGAAATAATGCTTTTAGCTTTTATGAATTCACCACGGTAGCAAGTAGTATTTATGTATACACATGCATTGGTAGTGTAGTTTTTTGGGGGTTTTGACACGTCCAACCAAAAAAGACTCAAGGTTTGCTTTAACTGCAGAGGAATGAATGCATATGCATGGAAAAATGGAACTTAACATCACGTAGAAACTTCCATAAAAACTTTTTCCATTTGTATCATGCGACTGACTTTAGTTGCCTAGGTAGACGAATACGAATATGGTTTGCATTACATAATAACATGGGTTTATGAATGTTAATTCATTATGACTCGACCTGAGCTGTTGGATTCACAATTCACATGTATGGAGCAGGAAGGAACCATATCACCGTTAATAAGAATTACTTGCAGACAATAGAGACATAATGCGATACATGTATAGCAGGTCGGTAGATCTGGCCAACCATAATAGTGCATGTAAGTAAAGTAAGTATGACTATGACGACGAATTCCATTCTGTTGTTGCTAACATGCATGCACAATGCATTTTTAGAATGTTGAAGTTGAAACGAAAATATAACGATCGTTGGGACGAAACTGAGAGGGGAACGAAAAATGAGAGGGGTTACGTTACAATAATTTAGTACATGGTTTTAATTTGCCATGAACGCGATCGGGGGCTAAAAAGATGGAAGCATTTAGTGGAAATTCGATTACTTGGAAACAATTAATGAAGTCATGGGAGTGTAATTTGTGTTAACTATCGACAGCATAGCATCAGCATCCACAAGCTATTTACATGACGTGTAACTGTCGTTGAAGCTCTTAGTTGGCGTCGCGTCTTGCAAATGCGACTCTCAGCGGCTCTGTTGTTGAAACATTTAATTCGACAAACGAATTTTTTTTCTCAAAGCTTTATTTCACTTGTCCAGTTTACAATTTTTAAAATATTTTGAACCCTTGTTGGAATCCTTGATTCAAGTGCTGTGTCAAAAGGTTGGACATTTCTGTAAGAATTTTGTTTTGAATCATTTTAATGTACATAAATGATTTTAATAATTAATGGGCATGGGATAAGCGTTGTCGCATCAGTCCTCATCCAACCCTATGAATTTGGCTTTCAAATATCATTTCATTGTTAAATGCGTGTGTTTTTGTGCTATGAAAATGAAAAAATATGACCATCATGGGTCATGATTCTCATCTTGCCCAATGTACAATAAACCCCTGTCATATTCATCGCAAATAGTTAAAAGTAAAAGTCTAGTTATATGATCTCGTTAATTGGTTAATTAGCAGTGGCAATTAATCAGTTTTGTAGAACCAACGGGTAAAAAGTGGAATAGTGTGGGACGACGCAATATTCAATATTGCAATATGAGGTTTGGAAACCGTCAAGTAATAGACCATGAACCCGGGGAGGAGTTAAGGGGCGAGAATTGTGTGCGTGGAACTTGTTGATTGGAAGGAAATTGCAAATACATATAACTTTTATTACCTTTTGAACAATAGACAATGAGGTTAGAACAGCCTCAGACATATAAAGTGTGACGAACGATATATGTGTATTTTTTAATGTGATTTATATTCATCTTTTTTATTGTTTTAATGTACTGAAGACGCCGAATTAGTCCGAATATATTTGCTTCTTTCCATATCCATATATTATCCTTCCACATACAATATTTAAACTGTGAACTTAAAATACCAAAAAATAAAAATTGTTGTTAGATAGTTATTTATAACTTGTTGATTACTTCATGTAGTTTATAGACGTTACATGTAGACTAATTTTTAAATATCGAGTCGTTTAAACAAATCTTCATAAATATTTCACTGGTGGTTGTAGTGGGCCCTCAGACACGTTAATGAAGGTCCCAAAACCAAAAAGAAGCAGGTAATTTTTGTTTCATCAAGCTCTTCTCTTTTCTCTAATGTATCAGCTTTTAGCGTTTTTAAATAAGAAATAGAATGTAAATTATGCACTTCATACTTAAATGCCTAAATATCGTTTCATTCCTAGACCAGAGAACTATATGTGTATATATATGTACATTTTGATCCATGATTTATTGCTACATCTCGCATATGAGTTTTGAAAGTAAGATGACGCTATAAAAGTGTATGCATTGGCATAAATTGCATGAATTTAATTTGTATTTCCAATTTGAATCCCATTGTAATTTTGTAATGCATTTATAAATGTCCGACCCGAACTATTGATTCATGTATAATGTGTTCGAACGGTTTAGCGCAGTATTTTTTTAAAGTCACTATATGTTACTTTTATACCTATGTTGAATCTATTTAAAGAAACAATTAATAATATGAACAAGATGAACTTATGCGTACCCTTGTTACGAATGGAAATGAAATTTTAAAAAACGAGACCTATGAATCGCTTGACAATAAGTAAGATATCACTTCACTTTGGAAATCTTAATTATTTTTTTAAACGAAATTCAAATCAGATATTAAATTATTATTACTTAGCTGGGTTTGCGTAGGTCCTGTCCGTCTGTATAGATAATTACTTTCGAAATAGATCACTCATTAACCTTAAAGCAACAAATGTCCCTGGCGTACTGGGGATGGCATGACGCTTACGAGGCTACTATTTCTTATTTATGTTTATTAGGTTATTTTTTCGAGCACTGATGATTGTGCCAAAACGTAGGTTTTAGTGCAAAATGATCATGTGCAAACTGCCGTTACTCCATGAGCATCGGTTTATTTTTTAAGAAAAAGTATTTTTTCACCTCAAAATTATAAAATCCTTATGGTGATTTACATGGGAAAAAATCAAAGGTTGCAAAGGGGGGACCCTTACCAACAATTTTAAATTCCCGAATTTGCTTATTTCCAATTTTTGAAATGTTGGTAAGGGTCCTTTTGCGACCTTTGATTTTCCCATGTAAATCCCCATAAGGATTTCATAATTTTCAGGTGAAAAAATATTTTTTCTTAATCGTCGGTGCTCGAAAAAATAACCACGAGAAATAGTAACCTCGTTAGTTCGTTATTTCAACAAAATCGGTTCTAAAATTAACGATAGGATAGGATCAAAGATTGGACTTTATTGCCTTATGCGTATGGCTTTTGACACATCTCATTTGAAAGCCCTATTAAACTGAGTTAGACTTCATGTTTAAAATTTCGAAATTTAATAACGGTCACCGACGGGAAACCGTTGAAAACAGGGCATGACAGTTTTTTTTAAAATTTTTTGACATTTGTTAACTGCCAACGGCAGCGGGTGGTTAAAACTTTTTCCATGGAACTCTCATTTGGCAACATTCGACAAGTCTCTTCAAACTTTTTTCATGCATGGTGTCATGATTTACATATGAAAAATTTGTGGGTCCATTGACAGTCGTTGAAACTTGAGAGGCATTAAAACAGCATTTTGATCTCAGTCGTCTTTAACCCTTTATCAGCTACGTCGACAGTGCTGTTTCAACAGCTTTATTTTATTTAATTTGAAATGGTCTGGATCTGATACGATATTTTGGCATACAAAAAGTTGCATCAACATGGTTTCCCGATAAATGTCACAATGCAATACTTATGTAATACTACGAATTTTCAGCGTCATGGATGCCAGTATTGGAGTTAATCTCCGGGTAACCGCCCATTCCAATCAGGGGGGCAGGAAGTACATGGAGGACATGTTTTGCGTCGCGTATCAACCAACGTCCGACGAAAAAGACTTGCTCTATGCTTATTTTGGGATTTTTGATGGACATGGTGGTCGAGAAGCAGCGTTGTACGCCAAGACTCACTTGATGGATCACATTGTGTCCCAGAAAAATTTCTGGTCCGATGATGATGAAATGGTCATGAAAGCAATCCGTGATGGATTTGTTAGCGTCCACCATGCTATGTGGCGAGAGTTAGGTAAAAGAAAAATTTTTAAGTTCTCAATTTTCATTAAGTAGACTGAAAGAATGTATATATTTTTTATAATGCACTTTTTTAAGCATGTAAGTATTACGCTCGGCTCTTGATTGATTCTATTGAATTTAAAACATTAGATAAATGGCCCAAAACGCAGTCCGGCTTGCCCTCAACATCCGGGACTACTGCAAGCGTAGCGTTTGTACGTAGAGGAAAACTCTACATTGGTCATGTTGGGGACTCAGGAATTGTGCTCGGTTACCAGGACCCAAACTCATCTTTTTGGAAAGCTCGACCACTAACTAATGATCATAAGCCGGAGAGTCCAATGGAGCACGCCCGGATTCAAGAGTAAGTTTATTTGCATTGATCATATCATTCATATCTTAATCTTTTTACAGATCTAAATTAAATATGCCTTCCTGTCTACAATATTTCTGAAACTAAATATCATTGCGCATTGCCTAAATAGATTATTAATAACATGTATATTTTCATGAATATTGCAGATGCGGAGGAAAAGTCGTGAGCAAGTCCGGAGTTCCTCGAGTGGTTTGGAACAGACCACGTCTTGGTCACCAAGGACCCGTCAGGCGATCAACTCTCATTGATGAGATACCATTTTTGGCTGTCGCGAGATCCTTGGGTAATTGAAAAAAACTATATTGTGATGAGATTTCAAATTTGTATAATTCGTCGTTTGATATTTAATTTTGATTCACTAAAAAATTCTTCAGGGGATTTATGGAGTTACAATTCGGAACAAAATGAATTTGTTGTTTCTCCCGTGCCCGATGTATCTGTGATTGAAATCGATGTCAACACCCATAGATGTCTCATTCTCGGCAGTGATGGCTTATGGAACATGTTGACTTGTCAAGACGCGGTTAACAGTGTCTACTTTGCTGAGAAGAACAATGAACGTCATCATCAACAGGCTATTGCCGAAGGATCCAATGCTGGTCCGAAGAATTGGATCAACCCGTCAAAGAGGCTTGTGGATCGGGCCTTGGATAGGTATGTTTTTGGCTAATATTCTATTCAATTCCAGAAATAGATCGCTTGATATTATTTTTCCCTTCGTATAAATAGTACTCACTACTCACAAATGAATGATTAAAAATGAGGCATTACTGATTCTGTATGCATATATTTAAAAATGTCGCCGCCACCCTCCCCTCGTATCAGTTTGAGGCCCGGCCTTGATTGAGTAAGGCTATCTGTATTACATTAATTTCAGGCGTTACACATGCTTGATCTCCCAAGTTCCGATTAGATTAGAACACTAGAAACGTAATTATGTAATGTATGTGTTTATGATTCTTGAGCCAAAATTGGTTCTTAGAAACAGATTTATTGTTTGGCATCGCTGGCAATCACTTAATTTTACTTACATTTTAACAGTCTTCTTTGCGTTCTGTGTGAGATCTAAGCACTTTACACGATTCTAACTTTAAACCAGGCACTTGGTTGTATATCTGAGTTTTGAGTTTAATTTCGGAGGACCTCCATAAAAATTCACTCATTGTCAGATTCCTTGTGCTTTAAAAACTAAATAATACAAACGTTAACGTTTAATTGAGTCTGAAAATATGTTTCTTTAAAACCAAAATCCCTGAAGGAATGATCTCAGTTTCCCCCGACCCATCATTCAGAGATCAAATATGTATAGTAATTGATCAAGATGAGAAGGAACAGTTTAATGTAGATGGGTTACCATGTGTATGGTAAACTAAAGTGGCCGGAATGGGTATCGGAGGGCCGAATAATTCTCATACACTGGGCCTCAAACAGCCAGAGGGTCTTAAAGTATAAAGTATACTAAATATAATTCTTCTAAAATTATCCCGCAAGTGCTTCCGAATGCAAACCTGCTGTTTCTTTATGTAATTTTTACTTGTGCATTTATAAAATAAATTATGTATTCATATAGATATGTATTTTTTTTGCTTCATACAGGTGGTATGGTAACAATTTACGAGCAGATAACACCTCCGTTGTGACTGTTGTGATTGATCCACCTGGTCCACCAAAGGTACGTGCGTTAAACTCAGCTTACGAATTGGTGAGTACTGATTGTTCTGTGTTTCATGTATATAATCATTTTGCATAGAAACAGCCTTCTCCACGCCAATCAAATGCAGCGACGTCAACTTCGTCTCAGGCAAGTCCAAGAGCGTCATGTTCGTCTTCGGTTCGTCCATCAACTTCAAGTCCGCGGTTCAGCCGTATTCTGGGTAACTCTAGGTACTCAGACACAATATCGCCGCCTCGTTCAGTTCCAAGACCTGTTGGTCATCAGAGAGGTGTGGTCGGTAGACCAAAGTCAGCCGAAAGAGCTGGAAGTGGACCACCTTCCTCACGGGAAAGTCCAGTGCGTAGGCCCGTCCCTGACCGTGCCAATCGAAGAAACCGTGCGCAACCGGTTGTCTCATCTAAAACTTCGCGAGTACTCGCGAGAAGCTCTTCAAATGTGTCTGCTGGTAGCGATAGTTCGCAATCAGGACTAAACTCTTTGACATCATCGTCATCCAACGAGTCTCTTTCGGATAATCAGGATGACTTGGACGAGTCAAATAATGGCGATGATGTTCAGATAAATGAAATCTCAAGTTCCTGCGAAACGAACAGGGCAGATGGTGCTGAAGCACGAGAATCCATGTCACCGGTGGAATCAACTCAAAAGGCAGGTGAGAAGAAGGGCATGCGTAAAGTAAACAAGCGTATACCTAAGACCAGTGGGACATCTTTGGCACTGTCTACCAACTCCGCATCTTCTCGCAAACGGATGGCTCGAAACAGCGAGGTAGCTCTCGAAGAGCCAGACACCCAACGCAAGATAATGAAAGTCTCTAACGAGAGTATTATGCAACGACGACCACCCGTTGCCAAAAAAGGTTCGATTGCCGGACAAGGAAAGGGCGGTAGAAGTAAACTTCGAAACCGAAGTAAGGTGGCCGTTAAGATCAATCCGAGTGCTGAAAAAATCTCTAGACCAGCAACCACCAGCGTTGTCGAGGCAAAAGAGAACGGTAGAAAACTATCGCGCAGGGTTTCAACGCCTTCTATTTCCACCCGAGCTACAAGAGGTGCCGCTGCTAGGGAAACATCCATTGTGGAACCATCCACCGCTGATGATACTGCTGCTGCCAGCTCTCCTGTTGCAACTTTAGAAAATTCAAAGAAGTCTGTGAAGGTTACTGATGCATCTGAGCCACAAAATGCAACAGAGGCAGGAGGAACCAGGGTTACCACCGCAAAGAAACCACTCCGAGGTGTTCCTCAGCAAGTGGACAACTCTAATGAATCTCAGGAAGCTCCATCTACTTCAAAACGGATTACTCGGGGCTTAGGTACTGGAACCCCGACGCCACCGGCTCCGAAGACTGTCGGGAAGCCTCTCAAGCAGCAGAACGCGTTGACTAACATGACCAAACGAGTGTCAACTTCTGCTCAACGCTCTGCTTCCCGTGGATCACGTGCAAGCTTAACAGATGCTTCACCTGGTGCACAAAATCCGATTCTCAAAGTAAAACTGAAGAGACTGAATGGAAAGGGACAGACTGCTGATAAAGTATGCCCATACTATACACTATTGTCTCAAATAGAACTTCCCAGCACCAATTAATTGTTTTGTTCATTAATTTCTTGTAGGAACCATCGCCACCGCGACGCAGTGCAAAGCAAACGCAAGCAAAGAGGACTGAATCGGCGGATGAAGGCGCGGGTGGTGCTTCAAGGGAGCGGAATTTAAGGTCTAGTTCTTCAGCAGCCCTGCGCGTTACTCGAAGCAAGGCGAAGAAGTAAGATGCNGCTTCAAGGGAGCGGAATTTAAGGTCTAGTTCTTCAGCAGCCCTGCGCGTTACTCGAAGCAAGGCGAAGAAGTAAGATGCTGTATCCTGGATGTGTCCTCGTTTTGAATTTCTAAACGTGGAAAGAAAAAATTGAACATTCTGATGATTGTGTTGATCTTACAGACAACAAAAAAAAACACAAAATTAACAAGTACGAATATTAATCGCTAATTATAGTAACTACACATTAATTATTATACACAGGATAAAGTAAGAATACAAAGTATAGTGTACGAAAGAGAAAATAATTTAATGAATCCTGGTAAATATTATATTATGCAAATAATAGATGAATTTAAATATTGTTAACGCACCCATGCGAAAGAATTTTTAGTGTCTGATATCTATCTATCTCTGTCATAACATATTTTTGAAATATGATGCGAAACCTGAAATTTATAAACTGTTTACCTGTTTCTATGATGGAGTAATAAATTGAATCGCCGTTTTATCTTAGACGAAATATATATACTGGTCTACTCTACATTTCTGATTTTCATGACCTATCTGAGTTTGTATAAAAGCATTCATCCACAATGCCATAAGTATTTCTTTTTTTCAATGACTTCCATTTCTGTACTTGACGAAATGCTTCTAAAAAGCTAACAATTATTATGCTTGTAAGTATTATGTGACATTCAATTTGTGGTAAGCATTAAAAAGTGCAAAAACAACTTTATATGAGATACTTTAACCGTTATGACAATATCTCTGCATATTCAGTCGACTTTTTTAAAATCTTCTGTTCTCACCAAGGTACGTAACTCCTAACGCTGTTTTAATAGTATCGTTATTTGCATTGATTTGGACGTAATTGAAATCAAGAAGAAAAATATGAATAGTTGACCAACGTATTGCGAACGAGCTAATAGGTACGAATTTAATTTGCAATCATAGATTTGTGCTCATATAGACTCCACATGAAATTAGCATAAGTACGCAATTCACTACAGTGACTAGTTAGATGCGCCTTTGAACCACCAAAATTTGCGCCATACTTAATGAAAATATGTAATTGTGCCAATGATTACGCTTATAAAGTTTCAAAACAGCAAAATATAAAGACACATTTTAAATGATATTTTTGTTTCCAACGATGAACATTTTATTGCTCACATAAACGATTATTACTATTTGTATAGTACAGTTAAAAATAAGCTGAGTAGCTCGAATTGAGCTAAGGTATTTTTCAGATTATGGGTACCGTTTGCAATAATATTACAACTTTGAAACACATAATAATAATACCTGTGATGCTATCCTTTTCTTAAATGCTGTTATAATGACAGCATCAAAAGCTTTAGTTTTCATCGTGCAATGGAGTCTCATCCCCACAACTCTCTACCATACTACGAGGGCTAAAATTGGTTCGAGGTGTGGACTTCAAACTCTCTCTGCCAGATCGAGGTGATTTGTTCTGGATGTAATTATGAGCAGATGATAACTGTTTTGTCTGAAAAACGAATAAAAAAAGACACATTGAAGTCTTGCTAAAAATGTAGCAATGATTATTTCAGAAAACTTATTAAAATAATGATTACCTTTTGAATTCCATCATGAATCACTTGAGCCGCATTCCTAGTAGCGGGTGACTTTGGTGGCATTTTGGAAGGTCCGCCTAAGACAGATCCTGATCCACCGTATCTAGCAACCATGCTGGAAGCAACTGAACGACTCTGCGAGGGCCAACCTGGGTTAAGTCCCTTTTGTTGTGATGATCTAGCATATGCTTCGGCAGCCTTTCTCCAATCCAAAGAACCCTCTCCACCAGAATTTTCAGCCCCATTCCTGCCGCTGCTCAGTCTAATCGAATGATTAACAGAAATTATTACTTTTTCAAGAGACACTGTGACTTATGACTTATGAGAGACAATGTAACTTAAAATACACACCTATGCTGTGATGAACGTTGTTGTGGAGTTTTGTAGCCAGGAGTAACAGCACCTGGATGAAGGAAACTGCTTGAACTGCTTGAATGAGCTTGACTTTGTTGGAATCGAGGCGTTTGACCAGACTGGAAAGGCGTTTGGTACGGAGTCATGTATGGAGTTTGTGCAGTGGGTGTATAAGGCTGAAAACAAATTCTTGTTTTTAAATTGCATTCTTTTGCTTCACTAAGGTTTTTTTAATATGTAAGAAAAATATCTACCGTGTGGGCAGTAAAAGCAGAATACGGCGTGAAGGCTTGAGCTGGAGTAGTGTAATGCGGAGTAGTGTGATGAGTAGGCGCCGATGTAAAATGACTTGGTGGAGGTGCTCCCACACGAGATATACCGTCTTGATAACCTGGGGTAGTTGCATAGGGCGTTCGGGTTGCATGATTTTTGGGCGTCACGACAGGCATTGAGGCCGGTGTTTTTGAGGCCTGTTCAGAGCAAAAACCATTTTAATTTATAAGTGGCAGCACAACATCAACAATAACTGAAAAAAATTCCAACTGTAGAAATGAAATGTTCATGACAATCACATAAACATTCGAGCATATATGCATTAATTACCTCCATTCTCCTTTGGTATCTAGAAGGTCAGAGGTTCTGGAAGTACACTCCACGGAGAATCGGTCCACATCAATTTTAACAACTCTACAATGAATGGTTTGACCACGCTTAACGCGCTGCTCAGGATTAGTTACTTGACTATCTGATAATTTTGCGATTGGAATGAATCCAGAGATCCCGTTGTCCAGACGAATACGTACGCCAGTGGCTTGACCCGGACAAGCACCAGCGTCAAAATGAGCCCAAACCTGCGTGATAAAAGTGTTTTGCAGAAGTACATATACAGGTAACAAACAACGGTTACAAAGGTAACAACGAGTAACGAGCTCCTTTTACTTACCTCAGATAAGTCTGGAAAATCATTCTTGCCACAAAATGCACACTGCCACATACCTGTGGCCTCATTTTTTATAGGAATCGCGTTGTCCAACTGATCACCTTGCGGTTTCTTGTGAGTTATTCCTATTGTTGGTAGAGTATTAAACCGTGTCAATAGGATTTCTCAAGCTCAGTTAATACGAAATTGGTAATTTATTGCTAGTATGGATAATTACCAATGACATTGGCAGTGATAAGTTTGCCAATGTAGAGCGTGTCTGGGGTTTCCTTCGTAAGCATGTTGAAGATTTCCTCTGCATTCGGACTTTCGTAACCACTTCTCAAATCTTTGTAACGGTAATTTAATTCTGCTCGTATATCGTATAATGTGATACTTTTGTTGCCGAAACCTTGCCTCTCCAACTCCTCAGCAAAAGCATCTAAATCCAGATCTTTAAGCTTCTCCGGAGACTCAAGAATTTCTTCCAAAGCACTGGCAGGATTGGCATCTTCATCGTCGTATTCTAATGCATCCACTGCCATTTTACGCGCCCATTCATACGTTTCGGGGTGAACACGAGAACCATCCAAGACTTCCACGTAGGATTCGGTACTAAATACATCATTGAACAATATAAAGGCAAAGAAAACGCCACTCACACATATTTCTAAGGAATCAATTTACTTACCTATCACCAAGTGAGTTTGTGTCAATTTTGATGAACCCAGAACAATTAATAAAGATTTTTGGGCCCATATGGCAAGCAGTAATGAGCTG
>JAHZMX010004087.1:0-62759 GCA_027743895.1 Seira musarum
CATTTTTGGCCACTTGGTTTTAATCATACATATCAATACATCTATAACGTGGGAAACACTCATTTTGGTCTTCCAACGGAGGTGGGTGAATATTTTATATCATTAACATTATCTGCGCTGGACTTTTTTCATTTTAAAATCTGCTAAATGTCCCGACTTTTACTGCTTCAGCTTGCGCACTATTTAGATGTGTACAGCCTCCAAGAACCAATCAAGAACAAATTTGAGACGAGCCTGAATATCCATACTAATTCAACTGGGGTACTCTTTGCTTTGAAAGGTAATCATCGGAATACACAACTCCCAGCAAAATTATATTTTTTCCTTAAAAAGAAGTGTAGCGCTGAAGATATCTAAGGGAGAAGCCAGTTTAAGAAATAGGTGTAATGCTTTTTTTTAAGGAAAACATCCCTCCCGAGCAGTGTCCTTTATTACCGACTACAACATCAAAGATCGGCAATTCGAGCATTCCGCGAGCTTTAGTTGGAAAAATGAATCACGGATGGGATACGAATTATCTTTAATGAATATGACTAACGTACGTATCTTCTCTTTCTTTTTTCATTTAAAAGGGCATTCTTTTTTTTCCTTTTATATATGCCCACGGGGATCCTAGAATAACTCATTTTTATGGGACAATTGAATTTTCAAATTGACTTGCTATATTAATGCATAGTGTCTTGCAATTATGGCCAATAAAATTTTGAATTATGTTTCCAAAAGAAAGTAAAGAAAGTAAATTAAAAAGGTAAATTTTATCTTTTGGAATAATAAAAATTGCATTTCTCATGTCTATAATCTTAAAAGCTGTTAATGAAGATCGTAGTCGTACTCGTAGGGTAATTATCGCACTGACGATTTCTTTTTTCTTTGAAGGGAGATACCACAGATCATAAACTCACCCTTTCGGTAGCGTACCCCATAAGACGAGTTGAGCTAGAGTCTGGCTACACTTTTGAGGGTAACGTTCTGAAGTGGACGACAACCGCTAATTTGAATTCAAGTAGAACCGACGAGAAAATTGAATCTGTGATCGTGTTGAATCTTCAACCTTTCGAAGATGATACCGGCAAAATCGGTGGAAAGTTGTTGGCTTCATTGAAGCATCCTCAACTTGCTCACGTAAGGCATCTTTTTTCATGTACTTTCTCCATTGCTTTATAAACTATTGTAGTGATAACGACCTGACTTTTAATTGTCTTTAAATTTAAATGGGAAATTATGCCTTCTTTGCTATAAAAATGCCATCATATTTTGAATGAAGTTTAGAAATGATCGAAACTCAGACTTTACCATTTTTGCTGGTAAAACACGCACTACTTAATTGGTTGATATTTTAATCTAGAAAGTTTCAATCTTGCTTGTTGTTTTAGTAAAAGGCAAGGAAAGGGAATGATTTTGAGTTGAGTTGCTTCTTGTTACGAATCTCATGAAAATATTTCTGCGTACAATTACTTTCGTCTTTTGAGTGGAGAAATTTTTCCATTACTTCTTTGTAGGATATGATAGCAGCAGGTGAGCTGACGATGTTGGGTCTGACAGCTTCATCTTCTTCTTCAGGACGAGGAAGGATTGACGGGATTTTCTCCATGGAATACTCGGATGATCCAACGGAACGATTGATACTCAACTGGGATGCAAAGCTGGACCTCCATGAGATTGTTTATGGAATCAGTGAAGCTAGTTCCTTCACTGTCTTCCCAACTTCCTTACCGCACTGGGAAGTTGAAACGAAGGCAAAGCTTCAGCATTTGGCGACAAAGTGAGCATGAGTTATTCATTAAAATTGCCTTAGCTTTTTCCCCCCTCAAAAAAAGTTTCATCTCTCCCATTTCCTCTTTCCCACTCCTTTTTCTCCAACAATATATGTATAATGATATATACAATTTGTTTTAAAAAACAGACACGTTCGGCCAGTTTTATCGTTTTAGGAGCACGTATGATATGTCCGTGTAAATAAATATATACATGCATACTTCATATAAAACACTCTCAGACAACTTACTTCGGCCACATCTAGAGAGCAAGAAGGCTTCACTACGGTGAAACTTAGACGACTAAAAACTTTTTTTTTTTGCAATGGTTCTTTTATCCTGTGGAGAACTACCAAAGGAGTAAAAAAACATGAAAGAAGTCTAAAATAAAATGCATGTACTTTTTTAGAAAAAAATAGAAGCATTTAGGTGCGTATGGCGTTCCGACGGTGTGCCTCTCTCATTTACTTATTACCTGGCCTTAAAAAAGTTTCAAATAGGAGCTTTCTCTCTTGGTATTCTTTATTTCTGCATTTTGTTTTTTCCTGAGGTGCATAACCTTACACGTGTTGTGGAGCAATAATTGAAGATAACTGATGATGAGACACATATCAATGAAATTCGAATGATTTTCCTGGCTTTTCTGAGCAGTTGTATTTCTATTGACATTGACATGCACAGAAGATTTATGAAAATACCTTTCTTGGTGACTCTCAAGGTGAGGTAAAAGAATTCATTGGGAGATGGTAATAGTAATGATAAAAATGAAAGAGAACCGGTTAACCTCAGAGTCTCATTTTTAGAATCTTTTATTCCCTTCATTCTATCCTCCTCACACTCATATGACATTGGAGAAAGCAAACGCCTCGAGTTTTTTTCTCTCTCTATTTTTTTTTTCAAAAACATTGGCTGATTCACGACCCCGACTGGCTTCATTTAATCTATTGATATTACATGTATTACGTAAAATAAAAATCTAACCTGAATTTTTTTTTGTTTTCTTATTGCTCCCATTTTTATTGGTAAATTGCGCTGGCATCGGGGAAAAAAATTCACCGGCAAAGTTTGGACGTTCAGACACTTTATTCCACTCAACATTCTCCTCACGAACTATCGATTATCGCCTTGATGGACTTCAAAAATAGTGCAAAAAGTGAGAAGCTCGAGTCGAAGATGGCCTTTGAATTATTAAAGGAATTGAGGAAGGCATCTTTACAGGTTGGTTTTTTTACAAACATTATATCACACACCTTACAACTTACTTCTACTACATCTAAGAAAGCTATAGTAAAACTCTGGATCGAATATACTTGGGTTGTAAGGAGATACTCATTTTCTCTTTAAAAATATATATAAAAAAACGTTATGTATATTTTAAAAGTACATACATTTCAGATTCATTTAATCAAATAAGTTTTGCTCTGATGCTATATTTAAGAAAACATAGTAATGAGGGAACGTTAAAAAATATCTTCCTTTTCTAGGGATAAATGATGCTGCACAATGGTTTAGCTTTCACAATATCAATTAAGTAAAGATAGTAGTCTGGCTACACCAAAATAAGATGTCAAATAAGGACAAGAAGCAGTGCAGTGCAACGCTTCCTCAGACGGATCTAATCGTATTTCCTTTCGCAAAGCCAAACAAACAAACGTAGTAACATTTTAAAATATTTTAAGGTATGTCTTGTCGTGTAAAGTGTAGTAGCCACACTACTACAACAGACATATCTGTTGTTGATTTCCTTTTCCGTTTTCAGGGTTCTCATGGTCACGATGTGATGCAAGAAATTGTTGTAGTTCTTATACTTGCTTAGTTATTCGTTACTATTTTACAACATCAGTATAGTAGCATTATTAACTTAAGAGAGCATAAAAATTAGCTGGAAAAAACAGAATCGCCGATGATAGACAAGCTTTTCCAGGTACAAGGTACCCCACGGCTGGATTGTTGCCATCCATGAACATTTTCTAACAGAAATGCCACAAACATGTCGAGAGAAAAAAAATGTGCAGCATTATTGAAAGGGAAAGTGTGTGTGCAGTTTTCGCTTGAGTGAAAATATGAGTTTTGATGCAAGAAAAGTACATTGATTCATTGATATTGGTGATGACCACAAGATCCGTCATGTTCCGGGGCATCGTGAACTCAACAATTTAGAAGTCCTTAAGTCAGAAGGAAGAAAAGGGCTAGGTCTAATTGGGCCTGAATTGATGTAAATAATTTTTGTCAGCAGGCATAAAAAATGCATGGGAATGTTGCCTGAGAAAATTGGTGTGTGTGTAGAAAAAGAAATATTGGGTAAAAACAAAAGGATGGATGAAAGTGAGCAGACATCGACATGGACATGGTAGCTTGGCTGTACGAGAAGAGCAAGTTTTGCTCTCCGTCTTGTATTAAAACTACTTACATATGTATGATGAATTTGATGTTTGCATAGCTTAAGATGCAGAAGGAAAACTTAAACGGAAAGTTTTCCCTTGTTTAGTTCAACAAATATTGTAGGGATTTACGTTTCTAAATTAAATAAATGAATGGTTTTTGTTTCGTAACAACTTTTTGTGTGTTCACAACTCATCACTGACTGGAACTATGTGTAGATGAGGGATCCTGAAGGATATGCATTGTTTTCGGGCGAGATAAGTGGCCAATACCCGTTCTATGTGGCCAATGGTAAATGCAACGTGACCGGAATCCACCCTAGTCCAGAGGCTAACGTTTCTTTGGATTTACTCAAGCCGTATTTCAAATTGTATGCTGTTCACGGCGAAGGTACACATTTATCATTCTTATCTTTCTTATTCCAAACCTTTTTACCCCCCAAAAAAAGAGAAAATGGTCGGAACCCAAATTTAACTGACTGCATCTCTTCAACCTTTTAAGCCAATAGCATCACTAACGAAATTTGTAGAAATACGAGACTGAACTGAACCTGCTGATACACTTATCTATCAAAAAATATATATAACGTTATAATATAAAGTTTCAATAATGATTTCCCTCTTCTCGAAGGAATTGTTTTTTTTTTTCAAAGTCCTCAAACAGTTTGAGTCAAACTGCTGCATGAATAGTGAATGAGTGAATTCACTTTTACTGTTTACTGTTCACATTTTAGATTATGTTTCCATGTTATTAATTCTCTGTGAAAAACTGCAGACGGCACGCTTGCATTTTCAATTAGAATATGCTCACAATAAAGAACTTTCTTTGGGGAGATGCAGGTGGTTAGGTGTGAACCTGTTCCAAAAATATGGTAGAATAAGCACATTTGTTCAAATCAGAAAGCCTTTTTTTCAATTTTTGCAATTTGTCAAATTGAGCTAAATATGAAGCACATTAGGAATAAAAAAGGGATGCAGGTATATGTTTGATTTTTTCCTCATTTTGTGCAGATTTACTTGATGGAGTATTTTCCGAAGGAGGTGTTATTGACTCACGAAACGCCTATTTCGACATATCCGAGTCGTACAATAATTTCCGTTTCTCCGATATAAATTTTTATCTGCGTCTTAATCATTCCCGACTGATTACGTCAAGACTGAAATGGCGTCCAGAATTGTACTCGGAGTTGAAGGTTTGTTGCTAAATCAACATCACCTACATTTTATGATATATTGAAATTTGCCATACAATACTTCCTTCTTTCTTTTTTTTAATTGAAACGACTTTCCCTATTTGAAAACGTGATGTTGATAAACGTGTCGCGTTACAGGAGAATTTCATAAATCTGTATAAGAATGCTACTGCTCGAGCTGGGGCAAAATGGGATCGAATGATGAAAGCTGCAAAAGAAGATGCTCGACAGTCAGTGATGGACATTTGGGAAAGGATGAGACCTAGCATGGAAAATTTCTTGGCAGCAATGGAGTACTTCAAATAAAACATTAATTCATTTTAGATAGTTTTGTAACCCATGAAAATTCTAAAACATTACAAAAAACCCTCTCATTTCAAGGAAGGACGCAAACTTCAGCAAAGATGTTGAGGCCCTAGAGATATTTTTTATTGATATGTATGACAAAAACGAGTTACACTTACGAGACATTCATGACTATGTGCAACTTGCAGCAGAGGAAATAACCGCAAAGTAAGAAAGATTTTACTGAATTACTGATTTACTGCATTTTACCGTTTCTAATTGGTTTTATTAACATCCAGAATAAAGCAAGCCTTCGACAGGTACCGTAGGGAACTGGAAAACCCTGCCCGAATACTGGAGAAAGCCATCCAATGGGTTGCGGAACAAGTAATTTGATAACGATTGCGTCCTGATTATTTCGAAGATTTGCCGATTACAGCACATTAAAAATTTTTTGCTTAAAATGCTTATAATATGCTTTAGTTCCATAAGCTGTACAAGTTCTTGGAAACGGGATGGCAAAACTACTTAACAAGCGGAGGAGATGGTTTTAAGGCTACGGTTGTTAAACTGCGACAATTATTCTATCTTTACATGAACGATGTAAGCTTTTTACGTAAAATAATGTTTCAAACCCGTAACGAATTTGCAGTAACAAAGCCCATTCTAAAAATCCCTTGCCTTTACTTCAGGCAATGGAAATGCTAGAGCAATTGATAATACAAGTTTACCAAAGCCTGTCAAATTTTGGAAGAGACATCTACTCACACATTAGTCACATTGTCGAAAAATACCAGCCAATTCTTATGGGATACATCCACCAAATCGAAAGTGCGGTTTACAATGTGGTCAATAAAATTTTAGGTAAAGTACAAATTTATTTTTAAGGTTTCGATTTTACAATTACATTCGAATAATAAAATTACATAAGTAACAGTTATTAACGACCTTGCTCCTCTTTTTACTATGACACTGCAGACTTTTTTTATGAAACACGAGATACTGTTATGCAATCGCCATATTATCAAAAACTTTCAAAACTTGCCGAGGACATGGATGAAATCTACAAGGATTTATCAAGAAACGACTTGGAAACAAATTTTAAAAAATACTACGAAATCTTACAGAAATTTGTGATGAGAAAACTTTCCGAAATAAAGAATTTGAGTGAGTGGTTATTGTTTTACACGACAGGGGTTCTAATCAACTCAAGACTCAAATGTCATTTAACTTATTTTTTCACAGATTTATCTCTTGGAAACGCAGGGAAAGTCTTGGGTGGAGTGATCCAAAAAGCTTTGGAAATGGAAGTCGTGCAAGATATTTTAAAAGAGATTTCATCGGCAATTAATTCCGTATGATAAAACCACATTTCAAGAAAAAGACTTTGTTCATACGAGCAGTAAAAATTCAAAGTATTGTTTGTTTGCAGATCAAATACACAGTGAAATATTTAGAGTTGGATACAATGATTCCAAAGTTCTTCTTGGCCATGATATCGGAGGGATACTCAATATTTTATATGACTGCTGTCGAAACAGCTTCTTCCTTCGAGCAAGCCAAGACAAAGTTTTATTTTGAACCGAAAAAAGGATTGTTGCATCTGGAACAAAAACTGCCCATGCCACTAGCTGCATTCAATGAGACACCAGATTTTAGGGTAATGCTGAACTATATAATTAACCGACTCTAAAATACATAATCGACGTGCAATTAATTATTTGTGCAACCGATACTATAGGAACTGCCTGAATATAAAATCGTAAGAGATGTCCAAGATTTCTTCAATGCCCCTGACGATTCATTTTGGAACAAATACAGCAGGATTTTTAGAAATCCCAAGGACGTAATCCCTCCATACACCGGTATGTTTTTTTTCTTCTAAATTTTACTTCTTGGTTTTGAAATTTTCATAGAACTCTGCGGGATTACCTGAGGTATTTTTAGGCAGTAGGATTTGGGTTGCGTTTTACTTATGTATTTAAACATACATATAAATCAGAAATATGCATGCATGCGTGGGAGAATTGTGTTTATAAATAACTGGTGACTGTGCTTAATTAAATTTGTTTCGCATGTAACAACAGGTCACGCAATGCTGGTGGACTCCCAATATTTTTTCACGTTTGACGGCCTTTCTTACAAGCACAAAGACAACTGCGTGCATCTTCTGACCGCAGACCTTGTTGATGGGAACTTTTCAGTTTCCGTACAGTACGACGAGAAATCTACATCAAGCAATGGGAAGCATCACCAGCACAAAATTATTATTGCGTCGGGACACAACACATTAATTATCGATCTAGATGCAGCTGTAAGTGATAGTATATGCACCTATTTGCTAAGATAAGCCTAATGGGGCAAAATGAGACAGTGCCATTATTAAGTCATTTTGTAATTTTCAAATTGCTTTCTAGGGTATCAAAGATCCAAAACGAGGTGTTCAACAAACAATTAGCCTACCCATCCAAATGGCAAACCTAGAAGGATACCGCTCATCAAACATGCTGGTTGTCAAAAGCCCTAAAGGACTTAAAGTCTCATGCGACACTATTTACAAAATTTGCATGGTCGAGGTTTCCGGTGTGTTTATAGTTTTAAACGTAAAAGTAATAATTCGCTGATGTAAGGATTGAATGGACAATACTTAACGTTTTGATTGTATTTGTTCCAAGGCTGGTATTCCCGAAAGGTGGCTGGTGTTTTGGGAACGCTAGACTTGGAACCATATAATGATCTACATAGTGCCAATGGAGTCAGGACTACAAATATTTCTGAGGCTTTCACCTCCTGGGATGTTTCGGATGACACTGCTGGAGCATGCTTGGATTCTGAGTCCATGGATTCAAATGAAGCTATGACTGCGGAAATGGAAGATCTTCAAATAAAATCCATGTGCAACAGAATATTCACATCTAAACAATCAACTCTACAACACTGTTTTTCACATGTAAATGCAGCAACGTTTGTCTTAAAGTGGTAGCACACACACAAGTAATGAATGAATCACACTTGTAACTTGTAAGTATTTAATGTAATCATTAGGTGAAGGTGGATCCCTACTTGAAAATGTGCTTGGAACAACACCATGGCGTGGACACAACAACTCCCCCTTACTGTGTCTCAGCCATCGCGTATTTGTATCAATGTCAAAATTTGGGTATTCCAGTCAGAGCACCTTCGGCATGTGTCAAGTGAGACATTACGTCATTACATATAAGTACTAATATTCTTTATTTTTCCAATGCAGTTAGCAAATAAATTTTTACGCGCAATTCGTAGGTGCCTCATAGAGGAAGAAGTGATGACAGAAGGAGATATAAAAGTTATCAGTGCTCCTCCTCCGGGAAGTCCAAATATTTTGACGTCAGATGTGATATTTATAATAGAGGCAAAAGATTGCAATCGAGGCCTCCGTACTAAACGAAAAATAGATACAATAGTAACGGCTCTGGAAGAGGAATTCACTAAAAAAGGGTTTCAAAACAATAGGTATAATATTCAACATGCACTATACATAGTAAGTACGTATATCGGCTGGGTGACTTGGGCGAGTAGCGCACATGGATCAGTCAGCCAAATGACCCATTCTGATGGAAATTTTTAAATACTTTATCAAAGGTATGCCGTTGTCGTGTATGGAGGAGATAACATATTCGATTCTCCTCGGCCGATTGTCCAAAATAATCAGATCTTTACGTCCTCAGGAAACATCAGCGGATATGTCGCGAGCTTTTCTATAGGTACGTTACGTACATATATGAGGACATTTCCATTTACTTCTTTCTCCCATCTTCAATTTGATACATATGATTACGGTTGGGAAGGAGAGAAATAAAATTTTAAATTATTATACAAAATGCAGGCAGTGGCAGCAATGACACTTTTGGAGCGATATGGTACATCTTACAACACCTCGAATTCAGACCAGGTGCCAGTAAAACATTCATTCTGTTCCCTTGCAGTAACTGCAATCCGTGGGAAATGACGGTAAGAATCCGTTTAATGGATACTTACAACGGTTCTATTACACCCGCCACTATAGCTATGTATGAATGTTGTTTTTATTAACGTAACTTCAGGTGGACTACCCTACTGTGCATTATGCCATGCTTGAACAGGATGCAAAACTGCATGTCTTGATGAACAAAGATTTCCTCTTTGATACGAAGAATTTGGCGAAGAAATTCTTTGGTAATATTATTTTAAACAACTGCGACAATCTCGAAGCAACGTAAAAGTAAGGCTGTTGTATATTAATAATTGCCGAATGACAGGATATGACGCGAAATTGGGATACACGAAATCCGATGGAATAAAAAATCGTCTTAAAGGAGACCAAAAAATTCGCCAAGAAGTTTTTCTTCCCAGGAAAAACCTCGGTTACTGTGCACCGCTAGCATTGGAAACAAATGGTAATAACTAAATTAAGCATACATGTCATACGTACTTGGAACACTCACACAACTTCAAGGAATGCAAAAATATATTATGCACGAAACCCGTATTTTTCAGGTACAATCTTTTCCGCTAAGAAATTGCAAAATAGAAGAGAAAAGGTGGTTTCAATATTCACAACGGTTTTCAGTCGTCGTGTCGTATCAAAAGCGGCACCCGCCGACTGTCAAACTTGCTACTGTCTTCCAAATGAAAGAACAGGTTTAGGGCGTCTGGAATGTTTTGTCTGTAGTTATCCAAGACACAAACCCCTACCAGCCGTAAGAAAAAAAATCACCTAGATTTGTACTCGAATTTAAATCTGCACTTATGGGATTTAATTTTTGTTTTCCTGATTTGACTGCTTCATGCAGGACTACGATGATAATTCACCATCGTTGGACAAAAGTTTAGAGGTTCAAGCAGTAAATCAAATTGAAGAAGACGAGGAAGCTATTGATGCGTACGACGAAGACGGAGGTATCGACGATGAGGATGATTGACAGCAACGCAAAATAAGGGAATTTAAATGACTATACCAAAATGCTTAAACATATATATTTTATCAGCGAATAAGTATTTAAAAGCATATATAGTATTTTGCCATGCCTTTCCATGTTTGTTTATATTAGAGTTTTTTTATTAAGATACGATTGTGTAAATTGTGCGTTATGATGGCGACAAAGTAACAAAATATCATATTTAAAAGTGTAAAGCGTAATAGAAAAATTCGATAAAATCCATCAATTTAAATTTACAAATTTTGTTACCCTAAAACAATGCTTATTTATCGCGCACCACAGACCATTTCTATATGACTATCAGACTGTCTAATTACATTGATATGTTAAGCAGCAAGTCCGATATGCAAGTCAAAATAAGTTTACATAATTACAAACGTGGTTTTTTGGATTTTGCAATTGCTTTGGGATACGAAACAATTGCAACATTTTCTCTGGTCGTTAACAAATCTACGTAATTAACTAATTCACAATTTATTTCAAGGTCAGCACATTCCTCTTTAATATGCTGTGCCCTGCAGTAATCCATGATTTCTTTTACTAAGCGGCCAACGGTTTTCTTCAATTTTATTTCGGGATATCCTTCTGCTTCGATTGCATTTAAAAACCTTGAATTAGCCAAATAAAAATCAAATATTTACGTCAGTAAGTACACAAAATGTATCTAGAACTTTAAGTAGGAGATTTATATTAACCTTAGAGTTTCATACGAAACAAGCGATATATCCTTCAGGTAGGTTGACATGTAATCCCCGTTTGTGGCCCAAGCAGCGATTTGACGCAACGCACGAAAATTACCACCAGAGAAGTCACTCTGTTTTGTCAACATTATGTTTTATTAAAATGCATGAAAACAGCTTGAAAATCCAACCATACGAATTTTTTTAGTGAAATTCAAACTACTCTCACTCACCGTTAGAAATTGATTTCCCATAAAGTGGTCGAATTCTGTACGATGGTGACAACATGTAGCAAAAACCAATCCCCTAACTTTAGACCGTTCCGAGTTCGACTTTTCCTCGAGAAGGCTTCGTAATGCAACATCTTACAAGAAATTGCACAGAATATTAATTACACAAGCAAAGTATATGACAGGGACAAAATAATTACAGAAATACTAACCAGTTCCAGATCCACATAAATGTTTTGCTATTCCCACAATGTTTTCGTAATTTTGTATCCCTGGCAGTTTCCCAACCAGTAAATCTTCTATGCTAATTTTTATTCTCTCCATCACAATATCTCCATACTCTGCAGTTTTCGCGCGGTTATCTTTTTTGTACCTGGGACTTGTACGGTCAATTAACAGAAATTTACAATTTTTCAAACCTCGGCTTTTAACTACCCGTGCTAACCCAAAACTAAGACCTCCTACAAGAAAGGAAGGATTTAAGTTACGAGACAAGTATAAAGAGTAAAACATTTGGTGTAAGTTTAACTCGACGTACCGCGTCCAGATCCAAATTCTATAAAGCAAGTAGAATCCTTCAATAGGTCGTAATCCTCCATTATTTTTGCAATGGCAGCGATTTGGGTGGAATGTCGGATCGCACTTTCCCCAACATCCGTTCTCACGAAATCAGGTGTCAAATGCTCATGTATTCCGAAGCAGTTGGGAATGGACGGAACCCGTGCTGTATTGAATACAATACAAGATTATTGTAACAACTGTGTTCACTAAAATCATCTATTTTATTTTATTCACGAAAGAAGAAATGTCCAAAAGAAAAATGCAATAAATAAACGAAAACGAAATTTTACCGCGATGGAAGTTAATTAGTTTAAGAATCAACTCAACTCTTTCCGGCTGAGTCATTGTCAAAATATTTAGTTCATTTCTGTCATCACCCTCCTCCTCAGTCTTGGAAATTGTATTTGCATCAGGCTGATAGTATTCTCCAGAAGGTGGTCTGCTGTTGCATTTTCTCAAGTGTTTCTCCATATTTTCAATGGCGACAGTACTGTCACAAGGAAAATACGATTATCATTAAATTAATGATTAAATGATGGCGTATCGGGCGTAAGCCATCGTCAGCGCGTGTAATATCATAAGAAGTCATATTTACTGTTTGGGATCAAGTGGACACGGTTGACGTTTCAGAACTTTCTCCTTCCTAGTTGCTGAGTTGGTGGCCACCGTTGTGACGGGAACATGTTCAGCACAAAACACGTTACCAGAAAGACGATTCAAACGACAATATCTTTTTTTCCTTGTCAAATAAAAACTACAACGGTTTGGGTCAGGCGAAGAAATTCCATCAACAACCATGTCGTTACTGTCCACGTGTTTTTCAACTTCCATATTTTTGCGAAATATTTCCCCAACTTTCAAATTTAATGAATACAATATGATGTACAGCTCAGCCACTTGAAATCACAATTAGTGACTAATCAAATGTAATAAATAAAATAGGTGAACAACATCGACTGATCACTGAACACTGATGTTCATTAATGTTAGTCGGCACGGCAAGAAGACAAACAGCGCAGCGATCCATCAGAAGAACAGCTTTTTCCCTCGTGCAGATGGGCTCATAGGGAAGTCCTTATGGTTCTTGGCACATCATATGCATTGAATTGCCGTTTCAACAAATGTCGGTGGAAGAGTTGCGAAAAGACGAAGAACCGCTCTATTACTGCTGCTAGTGATTACTGATTACTATTGGCAATTAACTAGTATTGCAGTATCTTTGTTCTGTTGTTATGATGATGGAAAAGGCTAATATACAAAATTGAAACTATATTTCGTAAGAGATTTAAAAGATGTCATGGGGCATTGCAATACACTGGATTCTAGATGAAAACGTTTGGTTTGCAAACTTTACTGTTGAGTTTGAGTGCGATTGTGATCAGAGCTAAGAGAATAATAATGTCGGCAAAAACGGTAGTAATATTTATATTTATGTTGTTGGGTTAACCAACTAACCGGTAATTATTTTTGTTTTACATCATGAAATTAATGCATCAATCGAAAGAAGCACAAAGTATGCATTCTTTCTCAATGGGTTCCGGTTACCACCTATGAACTTGGGTGTATGCAAAAAGGTGCAGAACGGGGTAAACGTAATAGTCCGCGTTGGTGAACTGAAGACATGTTGCGCCGTTAGGTTAAATTATTCTACTAACGGCGACTTTGGCATTTCATTCAACGATAAGAATTTTTAAGAAGAAGAGAAGAGGGATCACTTCATTCTAAAAGATTCAATCCAATTCTTTTCAATCAAAAACCAATCGAATGTAAAGTGAGGCCCAAGAATGGTTTTGTTATGTTGGAAATACATAAATGATATTATTGAACTTATGAGTATGGAATAAGGCATGAATTGCTTTGGGAGTTTAAATAAAAGTAGTTCTTAGCTTAGCAAATGAGTGAAAATAGCGGCCATTCCTTCACTCTAACTGAGACACTTGACATATGTTGGGGTTTAATGAGACATATGTGTCCATTTGGATCTGGTTCATCCTTGAACAGTTGAGGTGATGCCGATGAAATGAATCAATCCGAAATTAAATCGATACATTCTAACCACGTCATTGGGTAGGTCCTTTTTCTGACTAAAAAACGATTCCGAGTAACTGCAGAACCCTGTATTCTGATACTATATCGAACAATCAACGTTAAATACTCAAAGGAATATATTATAATTAAGTTAGGTGATTAGCATGCAATTGTCATCTTTCACAGAACAAGTTAATCAGAGAATGCCAGAGAAAGGTGATTCATATCTCTAAATTTTATGCTTCGTATTTGTCTTCTGCTGTGTGCTTTCTTCAGAAGAGAAAAACGTAAAATTAAGTCTATTGTCACTGTGACTTTTATGGAAGATTGCGAAGACGTTAGATAATTATAATTATGCGCTGTATTATTTGCATGAATAGAACTTTTAATTCCATTATCCGGACTTTTATTCCAATTATTCGACTTGTCCAGAGTCGCACCAAAGTAGAGGGTAGAGGAGGTACCATGTCGAGTTCCTAAAGCGGATTGAATTGAACTTCTCTATTACCTCTTCTATTTCTTTTCGCATGAATTGCAAAAATAAGGGAATAATAAAAAATGTCTCTTTTTTTTCATTCTCATTCTCACATGAAGTCAGGTTCAACTCTAGCTTTGCGTTTTACATCATCATCATTATTATCATGCTGCTTCGTGTGGTAGAACCAAATTATTATTGCTATTACTTACCACGCTGGTATTAGCAGCAGTCAGTGTCTATAGGATGCACACAAAGGAGCTCTTTAAAGAGCACAATAATAATAATAAAGCTGCTATAGTAAGTACGTAGCTGAATTTCAAAAGATTTTAAGAAGGAAATTTTTGCTCAAACATAAAACTTCATTCTCCAATAATTAAATTTAAGTATGATTCATAGGTTTAGCTCTTATAAATTTAACAATTTCGTTAAACCCTTTCGTTTAGAGTCAAGGGGTCTAAGGACCTTCAAGGTCGGTATTTTAAAAGCCTCTTTGAAGTTACATTAGACGGGACGGACGGACTCACTGGATCAAGCGAAAGCAAGCCTCTTGATTCTTAATACGTAATGCCTTGAATGAGCGACTGAGCGACTATCTCCCCTCTTGCTCGCTGCTGCTGCTGGTTGGTGGTGTTTGTTGAACTCAAGAAAAGTGAATTTTTTTGTTGCGTTTTTTCAACTTCTTCGATTCCGATTCACATGATGAAAGTTTGGTTGTTCGCTTGGTCATATAATAATATGTGTATGGGTGCTTATGCACTACATAGTAGCGCACTCCTTCCTCCTCAGTTTATGACGACGACTCTTTTTGGTTTTAGCTTTCTTGGATGAAGGAAGAAGATGAGACGCAGCAGACGAGAAGAGAGAAAGAGAAGAGGGGACACAAAAGAGGAAGGTTCCATTATGTTTACAGCTGTTCCTCACTGAGATGTCAATTATTCCTTGGATATAAGGTGCGTAGCATTGCTATTGCTGATTAATCTTTTGTGTATATTTTTGTGGTGCATTACATTATTGTGGTCTCGTTGTTCCCTCCTTTATCGTATTACTACGCTCGCTCAGCTCAGCTCTGCCTCAAAACATCGATTCGATGATGATATGATGATGAGGAACATTTTGTTGTGACATAAGATTTCCCTACGTATCCCTCTCTCAGTAATTAATTAATAATTTCCTTTCTTTCTTATCGCGTCATATGAATCAAAAGCCATGAACGGAACAATAAAAAATTACGACATCTCTGCAATAAACATAGATCGAACGTCTTCAATTCTTGTCTGAAGAATTTCCGAATCAAAGCTCGCAAAATCAATCTCTTTAAATGAAATTAATTCAGAATCAGTTGTGTGTGTTTTCAAGTTGAAAGAAAAAGAAACGTGAATATGCTGCCAACATTAACGTTACTGTAGTGTTTGCAGTTGCCTTAACGAGATTTTCCCCTGTGAATCTTGAGAAAGTGATGCTCTGCCATATAAACAAAATTTTTCAAGAAGAAGAAGGAACAACAGTAAGTAATTTTATATCACTTTACCAAATTCTTTATGATACTAATCAGTGGCCTTCGGAATAAACTTCCTCTCTGCAATTCAATGACGTCTTCCGCTTGTGAAGATGAGTCTTATTACTCCATAAAACTATCTAATAAATCTCTACACTTGGATTCTGTTGTCATCAATATAATTGCCCAATTTGCGATTCTAGAGTCGTTTGTTACATGGAAATCATTCAAATCATTTTTATTTCAGAAAAGTCATTCGATTTGGTTTTTTGAGGCCATCCAGCCAAAAATTCTATATTTATCCTTTTTAAGTAATCTTGTTGAAATAAAAGCAAGGTTATGTAGGCAAAAATATTTTTAATTTTTTAAAGCACATCTTTTGTAGTGATTCTCTATTTCGTAAATCGATAAAAAAATTTTACTCTGACATCAACAGCGTCCATGAAAATTAGAATTCAGATTTAGATTATCTTTAATAAATTTCGCAAACGAATAAAATTTGAATAATTACGAGAGTACAAAAGGCGTATAGTAAATTCCTGATCGCAAAGAAATCTTTCCTTGCACAATACCGGAATTCGTGATGTCGTCAGGTTTCTTTGAAAATAACCTTGTAACCTATTCGGAACCGAACGTTGTGTGGATTATTCCTGTTGCATGCATTTGTGAGTTATTCGATGTAGTACATTTATGTTGTATTATTTTTCTCTTGATTCAACCCACCATAACCATTTCAAAATTTAGTTCCTAAGTTGGAACGTGCATCAAAAAAATTGGTTGGACTGAGTGCGTTGTAGTCTAATTGGATTACTAATCATTTAATCATTAGATTATGCTTTTCCCCCTTTGTATAATTAATTGACTTAATGAGTGGTCAAGAGTAGATAAAACGATTCTAATTCAGAGGTTTGTTAAAAAAATAGGAATCGAAACGTCCATTCCACCTAAAGCATCCTTGCTTCCGTTTGAGAGTGTCATTTCTCCCCGTATGTTTAGCAGCTACGGCTTAATGATATACTAATGAAACATTCACAGCTAAATGTGCCGGTAAATTAGTTCTTTTATTGTACATCAATTATTTAGTTATCCATCGATTCTACCGTATTATGTACATTAGAGAAACTTTTTTTTCCTCTTTCTTGTTCTTGAATAGAAAGCACGAGTCTGTATGGAGGAAGAAGCGCTAATCAATCAAAAACTTCCAAAAGAGCTACTCCTTCGGATTTTCTCATATTTGGATGTGCCTGCGCTCTGTCGTTGTGCTCAGGTCTCCAAATCATGGAATCTCTTGGCCTTGGACGGAAGCAACTGGCAAAAGATCGATCTCTTCAATTTCCAGACCGATATAGAAGTAATTGTGAAAGAAAATTTTCTCATTCTTAGATATATAGTACCTACAATGGTTTCATTCTTTCATTTTTTGCACAACGGATTCTTTCAATTTTAATTTTATAAAATGGGTTTGTTCTTGCATTTGTAGGGAGCTGTGGTTGAAAATATTGCTCGCAGATCTGGAGGTTTCTTGAAAAAGCTTAGTTTAAGAGGATGTCAGTCTGTGGGCGACAATGCGATGAAAACCTTCTCTGAGCAGTGTCCAAACATTGAATTATTGAATCTGGAAGAGTGCAAACAAATTACCGATGCGTAATGGCAAATTTTCTTTGATAGCAAGAAACAAAACTCTTCTTTGCTTGTGTTGGTTGGATGTATAAAATCACAAAAAAATTCCCTTTTCAGAACATGCATTAGTCTGAGTCGTAATGGAAGGAAACTACAGCGCCTAGACTTAGCATCTTGCTCAAATATTACTGATGAATCATTAAAAGCGCTATCAGAGGGGTGTCCAAATCTCACTCATATCAACATTTCATGGTGTGACAATATTAGTGAAAAGGGTAATCATCACTCTAAGTCAATATTTACTTGATGTACATGTGTACATAACTGTTTGTATCAATAATGATCACAAAAGCAAAGAACAAAGGTTTTCTCATTTTTCTTATAGGGATTGGTATGCTCGCTAGAGGCTGTCCTAAGCTACGCAATTTTGTGGCCAAGGGTCGAATGTTCGTTGATAATGAATCTGTGATTCATTTGGCTAATCACTGTCCTCTTCTCGAAGTCGTTAACTTTAACTATGCTGCTGTAAGTGGAAGTCATTTTGGGAAATAATTTAACTACTTTCCGGATTTGTTGTTTGTAATTCATAATCATCAATATTATTTTTTCGTGTAGGCACTGACAGACGAGGCCATACAAAGATTAGCACAAAATTGTCTCAACATTCACTATTTGTGTATATCGGGGTGTCCTAATCTTACCGACGCCACACTATTAGCGTTAGCTCAGTATTGTCATAAGCTAACAACTTTTGAAGCTGCTGGTTGCTCGCAGTTCACTGACAATGGTTTCCAGGCACTTGCTCGTGTAAGCTTTATGCCCAACTGATACGATATTATTTCAAAAAGGAAATTACACCAGTCTTGCATGTTTAATTTTTCTATAATTTATTGCATAGAACTGCCATTATTTGGAGAAAATGGACTTGGAGGATTGTGTGTTGATATCTGATAACACATTGACATATTTAGCAGCTGGATGTCCTCGTCTGGAACAATTGGTACTTTATCTTAAATACTCTGGCACTTCTACTGTGGGCCATGAATCTGATCTAAACAAATGAATGATATTGAACAGAGGATAATCTGTATTCCATTTTGCTTTAGAATCATCTACCAAATATCAGTGTGCATGCTTATTTTGCTCCGATGACCCCACCTCCACCAGTGGGAGGTTCGAGACAACGCTACTGTCGTTGCTGCGTGATACTTTGAAAGGTACCATTCACGGGCGTGATGACACGGGTTGTAATATGCTAACTAATTTCAATCAAATGTATAAAATTTTATTAGCATTATTTCTTGTGTGGTGCTGCTGCAATCATTCGGTGTTTTGTGTACATCAGAATTGATGCACATGTACTGTGATGGGCTCTGAATTTCAAAATTATGTACCGAACTTGGCGCTGTACGTTTTTCTATCGAAATTATTTTAGAGGCAGACAGTTTATGAACTTGTCAGGATTTTGCGTATTATTTTGACGGAATATTGAACGTTAAAATAGTATAATACCTTCCAAGTATATGATTTGTTTGTACACAAGCTAAAAAGATATCGTATTTATATCGCAGTAGAATCAATTTATTATAAAAATTTAATCTCAACGGGTGCATGCATGCCTTTATAGTAAGTGTAATTGATACTTCGTCTCGATTAAATTATCACTAGTCGAGTTAACGTGTGCAGCTCTTCATCTTATTGTTAGTTGATACTGTGACAAATCTTTTTAACATTTTCTTTCGTCGAATATTGGTTGCAAAAATTCCTTATGATTCAATACATACTACAATTTTCTATTTCCAACTGTACTGTTGCATGTTACATTGTTTATAGGGGCAAGAAAAGCCTATCTGATAAAAAATGGTACACACTATCTCGATAACACTTTCGTTCGTTTAATCACTGGCAACGCAATTTAGGGTAGCTGCTAAACAAAGGGAGCAATCAAAATTTGTTGTTTAATTTACTCGTACGAAACTGGCAAATAACCAAGCGAGTTTCACAGGATTTTATCTATCTATATACTGCATTGCTTTCGTTTTATATTAGATACGTTACAATAGTCGCTAATACGGTCATGCGTAGGGAGACAATATAATTGAATATAATGTTAATTATATGGAGAAATAAGTGTTTAGTATAGGCAGCACATTTCGTTACTTATTAAAAAAAATTGTGTAACCTGTTAACTGCTATATGTACGTAACTTATGCCGATTCGATTGTCAAAGTAAATGGAGTATGCTTTAGAGTGTTTTAATTGAACGGATTGATTATACGAAGGATGTAGCAAAAATATTCCACTTCATTCCTTTTCCTGTCAACGTCCAATTTCTCAAGTCTTCCCGGCTTCGCGTCGCGTATATGATGTTGATAGCTTTAGCTAAGTTAGTTTTTTTCCTAATTTGAAGAAAATAATAATAATTTATTTAATTTATTGGAGATTTCATGCTGTACGCGTAGTTGGATAAATAAGTTACCCATCATATACATATTGGATACGTACTACATATATACTATGCATATACCTAAATATATGTATATTTATTAGAGCTTTATGTGAACGACGACGAGAATAAAAATTTATTGTCAGCGTTTAAAGTTTCTAGAATTTAAAATTGCACGTAAACTGGATATTGCTGAAATAATAAATATTATAGCAACAAGGACACGGGCAATGTTATGACTTCATTTTCTCTGTGAAATTACCGTACTATTGTGAAGAGAAGCAAATTTACCAATAAAATTTGATTCTCGTTATTTCTTTTTGTGTAAATCATTTTATGATTACTGAGCTTTCTCAGAATTTCAATTCTTGCATGTTTATTAAAGCTCACAAGTAAATCGATATTATTTTCGTAATTTTTTTATATAGTTAGCAATGCTTGTAAGTCATTGTGATGATCAAATCATCGTTTGCATGCCGCAGTAGTTTGCTTCTGCTCCATGATTCCTCTAATAACTGTAATGGATAGCTTTCATTTTGAGTTTTACTTTTTGTTCTATATTGAACATTGAAATGATAAAATCTTGATTTTTTTTGTTATATTTATATTTATGTTTGTTTATCGAGTTTCCTGTCTGCGCTACTTCGTAAATATAACTACAATAATCAATGCGTAAGTTATGGGTACACATACGCATAATGATAAATACGTAAAAATAAAGTCCATTTCGAATAACATATGTTACCATCGCAGAATCTTGATATTTAAATATTTTATTGAAAATGTTCTCCGAATAATTTAATTAAAATACTCATACACTCATACTATTACGAAATAGAAACCACAACTCGAGGTCTTTCAAGTTTTTGGAAATAGATCCCATACATCCAGCAAAGCAAATTAACTCTAACCGTTCTAGTATGAATCCGAACACAGACAAAACGCTATAAAGCTTTTTTAAAACTGTGCGTTTGCAGTTAAAACTTTCTAAGGTAATAAATATTATATAATCGTTACCATAATACATTTCCGTAAGAATGAAGGACGACTGCGGCTCGTCAGAGCAATAAAATAATGAAAAGTACCAAACTGCACTCAAATTCCCATAAATTCTCCATTTTTTACACTAAAAAGACTTAGCTGTTCTGAATAAATAAATTAACGTATATTATATCTAGTAAGAAGACGTCAAGCAAGACGTAATCTGCAGGTAGAGCACGAAACGTATCAAACCATATACTCATTTTCAGTACCAAAGATACTGATATTCACGGGTGACCAGTAAAGACCAGAACGTTTGTAGATTAGGGACCAGACATACGGTATAAAGAATTCCTCTGGTTGGTCTTCCTCAACGTATCTAAATTTTAGATCTGGGAATTTCTATGAAAGAAACAAATAAAATTGAAGATTAAAACTTTCTGAAGCTGAATGAATTTAAAGTTAAGGTATGCACAAACAAAGTACACATACCCTGAGGATTTCTGGTGACCAGTGGCGAACTCCATCTTGTATTCGATCCATTACTTCAGAGACGCTAAGATCTCGGTGTTCATCTCCAAGGCGTTTAGAGAAATAATTAATAACCTAAAAGTAATAATAACAGTGAGTAATTACGTGATTTTACGCTCGTATATATGTAATCAAATCCTACGTCTTATAGCTTCAAACTCTGATTACAATGACTAACCAAATCCAAATTGTACACCAAATCTTGAGTAGCATCATAACTTCGAAATGCGTCAAAAACATGCTTTTTATACAGCAACGTATAGATCAGATGCTTGTTGTGCGCCAATTGATGGCTAAGCACTGAGTTGAGTATCTCAAGGACCATACGAATCACTTCCTCAAGAACGTTGATGTCCTGCACCTAAAAAGATAATTTTTCCTCTGATTATTACAGCAATTACTAACAAATTAACAATTACATAACATAATATATTTTTGTCGAATTAATAACGTAAGTATAATTTGTTTTGACTTAAAAAAACATTGTGCAACTTACTGTTTCAGAGGACTGTTCTGACTCAGAGTGACTATTTCCGCTGGTTGATTCCTCTAGTTTTTTCAACAGCTTCGAGTGACGTTTGGCTAAAGTTTCGAATAAGCTTATCAGTCTCTGAGAAACGTAAGGGTGGAGAGATCTAAACTTGGAGGACATATTAGCGAGGGCAGCCAAGCAATTGGTGTGCAGGTATTTATCACGCATTTTTAATATATTGTACTGGATGGTACGAATTATGACCAGAATTATCAGCCCCCCAAGTGAAATTTCGCTCAAAGATCGTTCGGTGTACCATGAAATGTTTTTCAAAGCCTAGTTAGAATTAAAACGACATAACTTACATATATGCGTGATTTCTATTTAATTTGAATAAATAAAGCAATATTTCTTACAATATCATGAACTTGGTGACTGAAAAGTTCATCCTCGCTCAAAATTAGCATTACAATCAGGCTCATGTAAATGTGATGAGAAGCACTAGTTGGTGCATTGTACAAAGTTTTCAGCATTGGTAATACCTGGAATAACAATAAATTATGTTTTTAACCAACGTTTTAATTCATTTTTCATGTGCTTTAATTGAACAGGTCAACTTACCAATAGTTCAATGTCGGATCGAGCCATAATGAAAGCCTTGAAGCCGCTATTGGTGTGAACTAGCGAGTACAACAGCAAAGTGGTCTCATCTTGATCGATTTTTGTACATATAACTTCATACAGTCGTGGATAGTTTAGGCGGAATTGTGGGACTTCCTCAACAGGAACTGAAGTTTCTTTTGAATACGCTAAATCATAGAAAATTTAGATTTTAATTTTTTCATTCTCGACATATCCGCACATGCATATTTCTATGACAGTAAATGATTATTTAATTGTAAATACATCTAATAAGAACATAAATATTTTTGCTGTTCTTACACGCCTCGTTTCCAAAAGTAATCAGAGATTCATGATAAATGTTGGAAAACGTTTCGCTGATTGTTGTGCAATGGTTAATCAACACAAGAAGCAAGTTTAAGGATTGATTGGCTAAGGTGTTGTGCTTGAAATCATCCAAAGATGCATCGGACGGTGACGCTGCCAAACCAACGCCTTTGCGCAGCATGTTCCAGATCCCACCTTAGAAATGCAACAAAGATACATAAGTAATAATACAGGTAACACAACTTTTACATTTATAACTGAGGACCACGTACTTGCCATTCCAATTACAATGCTTCCAGAATCATCGCGATGAAACAAAGGATTTGGAGGCTCCACTTGGTCAATATAGTTCTGAATAAGTGCCTTAGTTAAAAGCGGACCAAAGCTGGAGTTTGATTCCATTAATACTCTGCATGGAAATGATAACACCATTTATTTTGAATCCAAAATGTATCTTAACGATTAGAAAACAAAAAACTGCAACTTATGTAAAGGTACCTGTATGGAGCAAGCTGAATTGCTGGAACTGCCCAAAACATTTGGCAAGATAGTAAAGTAATTGAAGTGTTGATAGCTTCTAAATGCAAGACATAAGTTACAGTCTTCACAGGAATTTCGGTGACAATCTTCACAATTGTTTCCAGCAACACTTCCAGACAGTCTCGATCATCTAACATCTCTCCAGTTCCATTTGCAATGTTGCTATCTTCTTCATGAAAACAATGAACGAAACATACAAAGTTGACAATCACTCATACTGATTAAGATCATAAATTGTAACAAACAAGAAAAAAATAAAAACGAGTTTGAGCTTACTGGCAAGTAAACCTTTGAAGTGATTAGGAAACTCCTCATGAGACACAGACTCAACCAAATATCTGCTGCAATGCTTAATGATTGACAAGGCATTGTATGCTTGCCAAATGAACATGGAGCTGGAGAATAAAAATTATTAAGAAATCCGAGTTGGCCAATTTGTCAAATACTAAGTAAATCTCAAAGATTTTCTTACTCGCTTGTTTGGACGGAAGATGATAACTCTTTAGCTCTAGACGCAAAAACTTGAATCAAAGCAGAAAAGTTTTGCGTTGACAAGTTGTTAACAAGGAATTGTGTCCTAAGGATTTCAGTGTGACTGTCAAGAAGAACACATTCATCCCTAGAAGAAGACAAATAAGTGAAAAGAAAGACAAGTGATTATTGTTGAAGTAAAGACTGTTATAATTAATTACAAAGAAGATAGCCACATTATCACGTTACTTAAAGATCAGTTACCTTGTGAATACTGGAGGGAGCGAATGAGAAAAAAGGTTGTTCCACAGTGGGTCATTTTGTGAAATCGATTCCGGTCCACAAAACCTTTCAAGGTACTCATTGGACTCAATGTCCTTCAAATTGCTACAATTCAGTCCCATCCTGTTTCAATTGAATAGCAGTAGGTTCTACGTTCTACGATAACATAAGCAAATATTATTCCTTAACTCGACGTTGGCAAGTTTCACGATGCAGGCCAGGCACTCTGTTGCCGGCACCCTGCCCCTCCACACATTCGCCCTGAAAAATTATATTGCCAGCTTACCACTTCAGCATTTTCCTGGTGAGGGATGATTTTAATGATTAATTAAGCGACGTCAGGTAATCTAAATGACTCACTTCAAGTCAGTCTGTAAAAATGAATATAAAAACTCGCTGAAAAGTGTTGTTTCTTTCACCTGCAAGTAAGGAATTTTAACAGTACGAAATTCTAAAGATACCAACACAAGTTTCTACTTCAACTGCTCAATAACTAATCATCCTATTCCAATAAGATTTCACACACAATCAATCTTAACGAAAATATGGTGCTCACGCACTCGTATGGAAGAAAACTTGTGCGCGGACGCCAAATGAGAAAAAAAATGTTATCAATTGGACAACGTGGCACAAGTGCCAAAACGACAATCTCTTGTTTCACTGAGAAATCAATGTATGCTTATCTTCCATTCAAAAATCATGTGAAAATTGGAAATGGACAAGACAAGCAGTGTCCAGTTCGGAGGAAATTAAAAAAAGATTGAAAGTGCTAAAACTAACTACCGCAAACTTGCGATTTGCGTCCAGCCAAACAAGCAGCTATCCTACCCTATCGTAAGAAAATCTCATAAACACCATATGACAAGTAAAGACAAGTCAAGCAAAAAGGAGGAACAACAGCGAGTAAGTAATAAAAACAAAACAAACCGCATCATACGAGCCAGAGCCAGGCTCGCTAGGCAGTAGTGCAGCAATGCATGCGAGGAGCCACTTCAGCAATTTTGGCTCAGTTCAGAGCATACGACAAGCAAAAAAAATACATCGTGCCAATATGCGAAATGTTTATTTAACGCGATGCTAATGCTAATTAATATTTCTGACTACTGAATTCATTCAATAGCTGAAATATGATGTACGTAGGTGAAAATAATAGGTTAGAAATAAGTCGTAAAATACTATTTAACGTTAAATGAATTCGATATGTTTCATCATCTTTCCTTAACAGAAAATCATTTTTTGCACTTTTTCTTTTCCTTATGCTTCATTTGAATGGTATTATTGCATAAATGAGGCCTTTCAAATCAAGTAATGACGAAATAGAAGTGGAGGACATTTTTAAACAATACGACCTAGCCTTCTTCAATTTGTTAAGAGCTTTCAAAATGCGTTTCAACTATTATTTATAGGTTCTTATTCAAAAGCTTCAGTCGTTAAATCCCAATTGTTCCTTCCGTTACGGATTTGACTTTAAAAAACCGTATGCAATTAAAACGAGAGGTGCCTTGGCTTACTTTTTTCAAATGCCCACTAATATGACCGTTAATTAAAATCGCTTCTTTATTCCATTGCCCGTGATTAGCTTTTATGCCGTAGCATCTTGTAATGAGACGTGACAAAATCAAAATATTTATTGAAACCATGAGGTATGAAGATTTCTGATGGTCAGATATTGAAAGAAAGTGGAATGGAATGGAAATAAAAACTCAAGTTTTAAAATTTAAGATCCTCCTTGACATTGATTCTTTATTCGGTTTTCACTCATTTTATTCTCATCATAAAGTCAATGACCTTTAATTTTGCAGCAATAATATTAAATTTTCAAACAAAGTCAGACAAACAATCAACCATCAACTTCTGATACATCTCAACATCATACAAATGTTTAATATAACCTGGAGAGTAAGAATAATAAGGCATATTCATTTAAAAATTCACGAAAACCAAAACTAATGCACTTCAGTGTTAAAAGTTGATATATCTTATCTCTAGGCTGCCTACACCTATACTCGTTTCATTTAGAGAAAACACTATTAAACTAAAAAATCTTTCAAGGTATTTAAATGTTATAATTAATGCAAACAATAAAAGTGTGATGAGTACAATAAGCTTAATGTATGTACTTTAAAACCGAGCGAAGTTTACAATATAATATATTGTATTGTAATTATTTAAGTATTACATTTCTTTTTTTTTTCTTCTTTCACATCATTTATGACGTTTACATACGATTTTTATGCTTATATGTATAACATTATTTTTTGTTTTGTATATTAGTACAATTTTTTTTACCGCCTCTTCCACTTAAATTCACTTTTCCACAAACTAGATTATACGAGAGTAAAAGCCGTGGCTTCATAGCATAAGATTTTTGTGCTTTTCGCGTGAGACTTTTTTGTAAACTTGTTGAGAAGTCTTTATATTTTTTTTTACCGAAGAAAGGAGAAGAAGAAGAAGAAAGAAATCACTTGTTTTTTTTGTATTAAGTTTTGCCCACTTGCTACATCTCGTATATTATACTATCCAAAAAAAAAAAATTCAATTTCGGATTCATCATTTCAAGACCACAAGTTGTAATATAAAATGATTATTTGAAATTGACAGGCAGACAAAAAAAATCATTCGATACATACAGTATGTACGTGTGTATACATTTACTGTAATCTTTTGTTAAAAAACTGCGTGCAATGAAAGGACCTAATCCTATGCATTCATTTATTAGAATTTACTATCTTCATTCCAAACGTTTTTTCCCGTGTTAAAATTATGAGAAATATAGATTTATAACGGTATCCGACCACAAGAAATGTGTTCTAAATTAGAAGCTAAAGACAGCATGAAACGTTAGAGTAGGGAGCAAGGTTTATTGCATGAATTAGGAAAGAATCTAACGATAAGTTCTCTACTCCAACGGCAAGCCAGACTTTATTAAACAAATTAACCCATCAAGGAGGGGAAATCGTTCACATCATCCACCTTTGGAGCAGCCTGACGAGGACGGTCCTAGGTAATCCAGCAACAAAAATTCGTTCGTCAATCAGTTTTCATTATTAAACTGTATGTCACTAATAATTAATGTACAAAAATGACTTACATCACGGCCACCCCGTCCTCCTCTAAAGCCTCCCTTGAAACCTCCTCCACTGCCAGGGCCATCTCCACGACTACCACCTCCGCCGGCGCCACCACCACCACCACTACCACCACCACCGGCGCCGCCGCTGCCACCCCCGCGGCTTCCCCCAGTCCCACGCGAAGCCTCGCGCGGACTTGGTCCACCAGACCCTCGTCCACCTCTTCCACCACGGCGTTCATTGCCACCACGTCGGGAATCAGTAAAGTGAAAGTCAATCTCGAGAACCTGCTTTTGTCTTCCTGCTCGTTGGGGGCAATCATATTCCTAAAACAACAATTAGATTTTTAAATTCGTAAACGAAGTAAAATAAAAGTATGTACATTGTTAATTTATTTACCTCCTCTTCTTCCTCGTCCTCCTCCTCTTCGCCTTCCTTCTCTTTCTTGATCAATATCATCTTTTGCCATTGGGATGGATCCTCACCCTCACCAGGTTTGCGGAGATTGAAAACGGGCTTTTGACGTGGTTGCTATTAACGACAATGTTCATTAAGTAATTTATAAAAATTTTACGTAACAAAAAATTGCACTTAAAGATAGTTTGTACCTGCAAGGCTTTCCATTCATCCAAGGTCATCAGTTTAGGTTGTTCTTCAGTGGGTCCGTTGGGAGAATCAGTTTGGTTTTCCTTTTCATCGCCAGTTTCACTAAAACAAAATTTACGAATTAATGTAGAATTAAAGGACTTAGGGACTACTACATTTTTTAGCATATGTGATTTTATTATTTTACCGGTCTTCGGTGCGCTCAGTATCCCTGGGTTTGTCTTCGGAACTCTCTTCCCCACCGGTTTGATTCGCAGCATTATTTATTTCCTCTAAATCGTCTTTGTACGTGCCCCAGTTCCTTGAGCCAGCACCTTCCCGCTTTTCTACCGGCTTGACTCCGCTACAACATAACATTCATTTGTTTTTAAGACGAAAATACCCACTGAGTGAACTTAGAAAAAATATTGGAAACTCTAAAACTACCTTTTTTCAGATCCAGATTGTCGGTCAAATTCACGTTTCCTAAATCCACCACCACCAGCCGAGCCACCACGTCCTCCGCGAGGTCCACCACGACGGTCGCCCCGGAAACCACCTCGCCCACTGCCACCCCGAGATCCACTGCCGCGGCTGCCATAATCCGAGTCCGATGATCGTGCTTCCCTACAAATTAAGTTTATTCAGAGTATACGTTAGTACCCTCAACAAATATTATACATACTAATTCTTATATAAGGGCAAAAATAGAAAGTGGCCATACCGTGAAGAATCTTCCCGGTTCCGCCTGTTGTTCCGTTCCTCACGCTCTTCCTCAGTAAACTTGACACCCCTGTCCCTGTCAGTAGCAGAACGCTCATTTCTAGGTCCTCGGTTAGGTTTATTTCCGGCGTCACCAGCAGCTGTTGTGAATTTAAAATATATTTAAATTTAACCATTTTCATTACCGCAAATATGTTGACAGATGTTGATGTCGCATTATCACATACCATTATTTGTCCGACTCGCAGTTTTCACAGCTTCGTTCCCTTTTTGGTTAGAGTCACGAATTCCTTTCCTAGCCGTGGTAGTGGACCCTGTTTCTGTTCGTTTAAAATATAAGTTGAAACCATATAAATAATTACTGACGCGGCTCTGCGAAGGAAAGTATTGAAAACATAAGCATAAATAATAAAAAAAGGAAAATTCGTATGAAACTACTAGCAAAAAAACACACGTCATGCAAATAAAATCTTGATAAAAACATCATCAAAATAAAAACTACTCAAACCAACAGAAATTCTACAAGTTTTACAGGTCCGGCTGAAAAAAAAACTCAGCGAAAGGCGGGTGTAGTGATCAACAATGTGACCATGTTTTGGCTCAAAGAAATTATAGAGCATTAAAATATAATTCAGAAAAATATTGATAGAGAAAACATAAGAAGAGCAAATCAAATCATATGATAATGATTAATGATGATATGCTAAAAAGGGGGTGGAAATATTCAACATGGGTTTTAATGATGCAACTTTTAGTTTCATACTCTGTGAAGGAGCAGTTTCCGGGGCTGTCTCCTTCGATCGATTTTCCTTTTCAGTATTTTTACCCTTCTTTTTCTTTTCCTTTTCCTCTTCCTGAGGTCTTATTTCCTCGGTGTCATCATCACTATATAGGAAGCAGGAGTACCGATTGGTAATACCTATCCCGTACGAGTTCTCCATCACGCTCTAATCCACCAACTAGAAAACTGGAATGGGATGACAAAGAAGGAAACAATCATTTTTAATGAATTTTATATGCAATTTTGGTGGACACAACCGTAAATATTTACATTTAAACATTTGAAAGCATGCATATAGCACTATGGAAAGAAACGAAAAAAAACTACTCCACCAACAACGAAAACCAACCCACAAGAGCACCACCGCCGCCGCGGCCAGAAAGACAAACTAGCTTAACTTACATTGTTTAATACTCAATACATGAAGGCGACGCCGCGTAAATTTTACAGGGTTCAATCAAATGTTTCCGTGGAAACTAAAAAAGGAGCAGAAATTAAATGTGTTATTACCTGTTGGTAATAAAAAAACTAAAAAGGAGCTATTTTAATGGAACTTTGAGCAGAACATTTGAAGCAGAGAATATGTGTGTAAGCCACGATCTGCGTGAGAAAACTAATGGCCTCAGCGAGGTGTATCATCTCGCCCGTCGTGGTCGTATGCTGCTATCCCATCGCATATCATTTTGTGTGTTGTTCAATGGGGAGCAAGGCAAAACTCAAACACTAGGGCAGCAGCACAATAGCAGCCCCACAGTACCATAGAGTAAACTAAAAATTCATAATCCTTGCATGGGACATATTGATTGAGAAGAGAAGCATGCACAATCATTTGTTTTTTTCTCCTTTTCTAGAGAAGCAGCATGGAGTAGTAACCAGAAAATGAGCTAGGAGGAAGCACGCGAAAAAAAAATTCATCGAAAGCATGGACTAGACCACCGCACCGCACCATCGTAATCCGTAGTAATAGTATCATCCTCAACAAGAAAATAATAAAAAAAAACAAAAGAAAGGCAAGCAAGCAAGCAGGCAGGTAGGTAGATGTTGAGGTTTATCATCGCAGTTTTCTTAGTCGGCACCTTAAAATCCAAAATAAGATGCTCGATGCTCACACAAACACGCTGACTCAGAACTATAACCATCTCCAAAACTGATAGTATTATTATGCTTCTTCAGCTTGCTTCGTTCGTTCGTTCTTTCCAAAAGTTGTTATTGTCGTCAATATCTTCATATCATAATACTTTGCGTTTAGTTTACTACGAAGAAAGGGTTAAATTGTCGTAGAGCTATAGGCCATTTCGTGATGTGATGGTATGGTGCTATTATATTGCATTGATGCTCCAAGAAAATGCGTACAATGTATAACAAAAAAAACTTTACAACTCTATAAGAAAGAATATGTTTTTGGTTTGGCTCCATATCTTCTCCTATTCTTGGTACAATTTTACGTCTCGTCCCATAGGATTAGGTAATGCATCACCACCTACCCTGGCTAGCCTTCGTTCTGTTCTTCTCTTCTTCCTCCTCACACTTACGCAGCTTCGTCGAACATATTACGGAATGTAATGCAGAATAAGCAGAAGAACAAGCAAGCATAATCTCATTTCGCCTCCTCGTCCATCCATGAAAAACTCCATGAACTCTATACATAGTACAGGCTCATACATAATATGAGCTTCATATACATAAAATAAACTGCATAATAAAAGTTGTCCATGCTATGCTGCATAACTAGTCCGTTTGTTTCGTAACATTTCGTAACTTCCAAAGTTGGTTAAAGCAATAGGAGCGAACAACGAACGAAAGTCTGTTGGACAATACGCCGTCATTGTTATAGTAGAGTTCCAAGTTCCGAACGGAAGGTGAAGGAAATACATTATTATTAATTTTCCTTCCTTAATAATCGTTGATTGGTTTGTAAAATCAAAATCTGGATAAAAACTGGAACTATTGAGCATAAAATTAACATCATCAATATCTATCATATGACCCACAGCAAGTGGAGCTATGTTCAATAATATAATTTTAATCAGACTGTATAACTTTAATAATAATCATAATCATAATTACTTATTTATGAGAAGGAATAAATGATACTGTAATAATTATTAATCGATCATGAATACGTCATTTACGGATGTTTTCGTATTTCATGTATATACATCATCAGGCATGTTTCCTAGGGCCGACCGATTGAGCACGCACGTTTTCTTGTTTTTGGAAATCGGAAGCACTAACACTAAACTTGAGGTGTTTGTGTTCTTTTGCTTTACTCTGCGTCTTTTAAATTGAATTGAAATTATACCGCTTAGGGCTTAGAGACATTAAAACTATTGAAAGAGATGTGATGTGATATAGGTAAGTGATGTGATATTATTCTCCTCTTGAATAAAGTTAGTAGAGTAACAGCAAGTACGGAACGGAGAGTAATACATACGAACCTTGTAAGGTAACTCTGATGCACTACACTTATTGCATCATTTGTATTTTCTAGCAAGAGGTGATATACTTTTTTGCATGTCTTCCTTTGTGTAATAACTTAATAAATAATGTGTATACCTTTTGAGTGTCTTCGCACGATTTAGTTTTTTAATCGTAAGCTCATCACATCGCATCACATCAATGCAAAACAGTCTTCTTTGCATGGTCTCTCATTTATTCCCTCCATAAAATCTCTCAAAATACCCCAATGACTGAATGTATCGATAAGCAATAGCAACACTGCAAGATTTCGTTCGATTTGTACTAACATTTCTGATAATCATCATTTAACATAATTATTACATTATATGTACGTATGAATTTCATGATCACAATGATCTCCTTAATTAATCTTTAGCGTAGCGAAATAAAGAAAGAATTTGGATGGTATGATCTGATAAACATTATTGTTTAATTCGTTATCGTCTAATTACCTTTACTGTTCACAACGCAAAAATAATTTATTGAGTCTAAGTCTAATTAAAAAATTAAGTAAAACTAAAACGTTATTGTCTTGTTTTTACGACGACACGGGAAATATATAAAGCTGTTTTTATGCATGGTTTCATCATATCATCACTTCGACTAACACTAAATTGGTGTTGGTTGGTTATCACTTATCACTTACAACAACTGTTATCAATTCCCATTATCGATACAACTACCTTTGCTCTCTCTAGCAGGAAAATGAGAAGAAGAGCTGAAAACTGAACAAAGGAAAGACGTCAGCTCCGTGCCTGCTGTGACCACCTTTACCACAACTCATTCGAGCTTCCACAGATGGTGCTCTGTACCAAGTTCTGGCAAATTGGCTTGGCTTTGTTTCTTTTTTCCCGATTGTAATCAGAAACTGAATGTTGTTTTACTTCTTATGTTTTAGCTACTTTCTTGTATTTCTATTTTACAAGAGAATGAGTGGAGAAGCTCCTCGCGATTCGTTTTTTTTGGCATCTTTGATTCCTGTAGTAGTTCACCTCTTACAAAATTTTAATCTCTTTGTAAGGAAACGAATGAGATGTCATTTTGCACAATCTTTGCAATTACTAGTAATTTTGGAATAAATGGAATGAGTGAACGTAAACTGAAAATACCTGATTTACATCGGAATCACGTTTTCCCTATTGCCAAGTCGTACTCAAACTTTGTAACTATGTTTTTTTCCTAATCATAAGTATTGTGGTTAGTGATGTACGCTTCAACTTTTAAATTGACAAATCAAACCTTCCACCTTCTCAGTCTGATAAACTTAAGACTTAGATGTTACAAAAAATCTGTATAGTAGATACAATGTCCCGCCGAATGTCTTCTTTCTGTTATGCTAGTTCAAGGACATTTTCTTAACAATAACGACGAATATATCATCAAATCTACCTGAATTTTTGTGTGTGTCATAATAAATGCGCAATTTCTTTGTCTTTCTTGTGGTTGTTTCCGTCCTCACCTCACCTGCCTGCAATTTCTAATTTTGCCTTGAACGAAACAGCCGTGGGAAAACTTCTTTGTTACTTCATAACTGCGCAACTGGTAAAAAAGCTTTTTACGAGCCGGAGTTGCCTTCGGACTGATTATGCAACATTATAGCTTTTTCGAGTGTTTACTTCCTTTTTGATAAGTAAGTACTTCACAGCACAGACGGTCAACGGAGGAACTATGACGGAGTATATCCATTAATTTATCATTTTACAATTACAAACAAAACTGCTTGGATCTGATCATGTCATAGTTTATTTTCGAGTGTCATTTGCAAAAGTCAACGCACGGCGCGGCGCCGTTCACCACTCGAATCAAATAATTACAAATCTGATCCATCTAATAATACCATCTTAAAATATTAAATACAATCAATGTAATACTGTCATTTAACTACGTTTAAAAATTAATTAAACTCATTCTAATTCCATATATCCCCTTTAATTAATATTATAATGATATAGCCCGGACCAGCTTATGAAAAAGTGATTATTAAATCTTCTAAGGTACTGGTGCATAATGTATGCTGGTTTCGTATAACTCATTCCATAGTAATTCTCATTTCAAATGTACCTACTGACAATTGACAATGAACGTAGGATAAAACCGGACATTTTTAACAAACAAGTTTGCAGTTTGCTTGCATGCCGCTTCTAATCAACTTCACGTGTGCACTTTATCGTGTGCTAGGAATATATTTTTTAAAATGTTTTTTAAGACTCATCATCAGCCAACGTCCAGATCAGAAGAAGTGGCGGATGAGTTTTATCATGTTTTGCTTCGATATTTGTTATTATGCCGTAGAAAGGATGCGTTTATCTTTGCCAATAAAAACCAGAGGGACTTAAAAAAACATGATTTATATAATATGCAACACATGGATCATGGGTGCTTGGTAAGAGGATGTTTCTGCAAAAAAAATGCGTTCAAAGTTCCCATTGCTCCTCGTTTATTGAGAAAGCCCGGTGCATGTTGAGTGGTGATGAGTATTTAATCGGAAAGCGACCATCTGAATTAAAAGTCAAGAAATTATAGTCTTTACCTTGGAAGTCAGACCAGCTTCAAATTCTGCTTGAAACTTGACATAATTTACATCTGGCTGCTGAAAATCGCAAAGAGCTATTGTCATGAAGCAAAGTTATCAATTCCGTTTTGCTTTGTGTTTTAACCTCCATTTCATCCGATTTGTTTGTTCGTGTTCACTACAGCAGACAACAGCATATTATCTGAAATAAAATGAAGAGATGCACTTTTAAAAATAAAAGCCTTTTTATGGGTATGCTTTTTCACGCAAAGCTAATTACATTGCTGTACTCTCCCAGCAAGTATTGAATTCATCTGGTCCGTCCGTGGAGACTCGAAGACCAAACCGATTGACATAAAAAGTGAGAAAATTTCTTCCATGCATCTAACGGTCGGTTAAAAGATTAAAATCAACAATACAATTAAAAGATTAAAATACACAATTTATTCGAAAAGTTGAGAAACTATGGAAAACAGTAGTAGTTAGTAGTTTTAAAACGTCTTTAGCATCAGTGGCAGTGGGACGTTGGAAACATTAATTTAATCATTAAAGTGCTTACATGCGTTGCTTGGGATACATCATTGGAAAGGTCTAACTTAACCAGATATTTTAATTTGCAAATTCTGTTGACTGTTTATAAAAAGTGTATATCCTCGCAGCTACGCAACTACTGCTGTGTTAACAACTTTATTTTTTCTATTTCTTTCGCTCTTGTCTCTGGAGCCTGCCATATGGTCAACTGCAAAAATTATATGTACTGGTTGAAGTAAACTGAAGTAAGTAAATGAGAGACAGCAGAAAAGCAATTGAAGAAGCAAAAAAAAATGTTCGCAAACGTGACATGTGCTAGTATCCTCCAAAGGCTTAAAAAAAGTGAGTCAAGTTCAGTTCTCAGATAATGAACAAAAGCTAAGAAATGAAGTAAAAAATATCAAATGAAGTCTAATGTAATGCAAAGTGCAAGTCTGCCCGTAACGAATAGCAAAGGTAGGACCTATTATTGCATGTCTGTCTACCTGAAGCACCGTTCTTTGTTAGAGGCACAGACTTTTCAATCTTTTTTTATGTGGAAACAAAGACTCGTTTGAGCGGTTAAAAAGATGACCCAATGATTTGTCCATAAGAATCTTCTTGAGTATTATTTACATGTTACATTTAACAATCTCACTTACCATTAGCTCGAGCAAGTTTTCTTCCAGTAAGTATTATTCGATTGATTGATAATAAAATGTTGCATTTTTCTCTCCAAGGTGGACCACTCAACAAAGTACATATTGCAGAAAAGGTTCTCTGCCAGCAACAGACGATATTCATGATATTCAATTATTTTTGCGGGATTCATTTCTAAGAAACGAGATGCTACTTTTTTCGCAAATGTTCCTGCCAGACATGAATTCAACTCATGTAGCTTTAAACCTTGAGTTGCTCCCCAAGTAAGTAAATGCCCAATTGCCCACATATGCTCCGGAAAACGAGAAAAGGTTTAATCATTAAATTTTAAAGGGTTCATTTTCCAACTGGAATCAAATTTTTGTCGTAAAAAATTCTTTGAAAGAGAGGGATTTCTTTATTCCACTTAAAAAAACTGGGGCGGACGGACGAATAACTGATCCTACTTGTTAATTATGCATGCAAACGCGAGGCAACTGGAATTATTGCCGGCTGCCGCCGATATCATTTCAGGTTTTTAAGGAACCGATGCAAATTTAACTTTTTTTATAATAAATTAATTGTTACCAAATAGCTTTGATTCAAGATTTTTGCAATCTTGCACGGCACTTTAATTTTTATATTGCCAATGCCGATACAAAAATGTTTGTTACATTTTTCATATCTAATGGAATTTAAAGTCCCATTCACGTCAACATGGATGTTGTTATGTTACTGTTGTCAGCCAAAAATTGCAAAAAGAAAATTGTGCATAGATGACGCAAATCGTGCTAACCAAAGACTTAATTTTGTCGAAATTAGTTTAATTGCAAAGTTTTATTGAAGATTGCTTAAATATGCTTTTAGAGAAAGTGAATTGACACAACTTGGATAAAATGATTTCCTCAAATAAGCTCATATATTCATATGATTAAGTAATTAGGTATTTATGACATGTGCATTGAATATTACATTATCAAAATTCTGGAGAATGAAAGCAAATGTCCTGAGACGAGAGCGAAAGTTATCGACCTACAGCAAACATAATCGACAATCTCTTTCATCATTATTTTTCATTCATTCCTTACGAATCATTCATAATTTTGCTGTCTTGGAGCCTGACGCTCCTTTTGATGACTCTTGGACTCTTTTGCTGTTTTAGTCGTTGCTTGCACTTTGCAACAACAACAGACAACAAAAGAACTGGAATTGGCAAATAATGAACTAACCTAGGTACGTTTTCCCTTGCAAAAGCAATTTTCAAAGTTTTAATGGAAATGAATTGCCCATTCAATTTTATGTGAGTTCAGTTTGTCCCTTTAATAAATTTGGATCATTTTAAACATTTAAAAATGAACAAGATGAGATGGACACCCACTCGGTTTACCAATTCTTGAGGGATTGCAAAAAAATGTATAAATGTTGCAAATTATGAAACACACTCTTAAATAATTTTTCAAGTGCTATAATAAGTGCTGACAATAGCAGTGCATTTTAGCAGTGTGGAGTGTTTTTATCGGTCGTTCAGTTTTTCATGACTTCTGGCTTATCACGAATTTGGTAGGCACATGATCAGGCATAAGTACCAGCTCGTTAGATGGGAATGGAAACTGATTTCAGTTGGCCTGTACTGGACTGGAATTAGGAATATGCAAAATTGAAGTGCATTGCAAATATCACTACAGAAGTGATTAAGCACTACATGGCAAAATGGAGTGTGCCTTTGCAAATGTTTCATTTATTTTTTTAATGGATCCTATCCAGCGCTTGCGCTTTAATGCCTCATCCACTACTTTATGTGATACAAAGTAAAGCAAAAATCATATTCACAGATATTTTCATTGAGGTTTTGTTCTGTCTACTTTTCACAAGGCAAATCCACATTTTGTTGAAAGATAGTCAAACTTCAATTTTGAATAGTTTTGACATTGTGCTACTACGAACACCTTATCTTTCACGACGAATGTATGCTTAATGCAGCAAAAACACTTGATAAAGCAAATTATATTATTGTACATATCGTATTTTTTTCTTCCTATCCGAAGCCAAAGAAACAATCATCTTCACTAAATGCAAGCAAACCAGCATCAGCATCTTCCCTTCACATTGCATGATCACCCAATTCAGAACTATCACTACTCGTCGCGGCCACAATCATCTTTATGCTGAAGATATGATGAAGACAGTTTCCCACAAAAAAAAACCTCTCTCTCCTCCAATCTGCATCTGTAGCAGCAAAGCAGTCTTTTACTTGACTGAGAAAAAGGTTTAAGGCACATTTGCTTTCCGCCGTTCAACGGGCTTACACCAAATTCAATCTCTCCCGTACCTCTTCCTCCGTCCAATAAAGAGCATGAATAGTTAAGAACAAAAAACGTTACTTACGATAACTCAATACGCTTATCTTCATACGCTTATACTTATTATATGATATCAATAGACTTTGCCAGTTCCACAGTTACGTTTAATCAAGTCCTGTGTTCAACTTGAAATCATTACGCTTAAATGTTTGATCACGAGTTTTTAATTACAATTACAACTTAGCTTTAGAAGTCGTTTTTTAAGTGAACAGTTTTAATGGGTTTTAATTTCATTGCTCTTTGGATATTTGAAATTAATTTCTTTAAGAAATTAAACATCATCACATCGGAGGAAGATTGTGAATTGGAAGTTCCTCGGCAGCTTCATACGGGAAGAGAGGTAAGCTTTTCAATCATACTAGCAGCAGCGTAGTGCCTATGCATATATGTTTTCATTGTCAAAGGAAAAAAAGAGCGGTCAAGTTTTCCCTCTGAATGTGGCAATTTTTTTTAAAATAACAAAATAATACTTAACTGACGTCCATCACTCACAAACTCTCTGTGGAATCTTTTTCCAAAATTTAAAATTACCAGGCGTTACTGAGTTTACATGTTTTATTTTCTTCCTTTTAAAACTTAAGTAAACACTATTGGGCTATTGCGGGATTTGGTTTCATTCATTTGTTTTTGCATTTTAAATTTTTTTACGGGCTTGTCTTGTCATTTCATTAAGAAAATAAGCAATACTTTTGGTTGTCAGTGTTCCATTTAGGTGGTGGAAAAAGAAATCAACCGTTTTAATTCTGATAGTCAAAGGCAGGGAAGATGTGCATAAATATTGTTTGACTTTTAACTTTCAGAAGGAGGAAGCTGGATTTAAAACTTTATTCATATCTAATAGGCTTTTAACTGATACGAGTATATTGCTGATAAGAGTTACTTTAAATAAGGAAGAGTTTATATACATATCTACTTGGAAAAGCCAAGCGATATTCTGGAAACGTCATAGTCAATATGAATCTGCATGCTTACAAATCATAATCTCTACAAGCATTAACTCATTAAAATAAACAAGTGGAATGAATTTTGTGAAAGTGCAAGTTTATGTTTGCCTTTAACTCTGTACATAATTGCATAATGTTTTTTGACCCGCCATTATTATGCTATAACCTTTACTGATTCCACCAAAGGATATTTACATGGCCACAGGTTTTGACAGTTTTTATTTCATCATTGCAATGCAACAACCACTACTGGAAGAGCATCAGCCTGTGGAGTACTGTGGAGGAGAGACATTTTTATTACGAAGTATAAATGACTTTATGAGATATGATATGTGACATTACTTTGCACACTCTAATAATCTCATAAAAATCAATCCAGTTTTGTTGAATATGTAAAAGTCATGAAGAATTTTTTAAAAAGTTTATTTAGGTAAATATTTTTCACAAAAAAAAACTGTATTCTCATATAGCCCCATGAGCACACGTAGGTATTCGGTAGGTAATATTGTTTTGCAAAATAACGACGAATTTTTTTTCAAAATGTTTCGTTGCTATAAGCAAATGTATATCTAAATAAATATTCCTTTTGATGATTACATCATTGACGATTTTCATATCACCTTTTTACCTGCTCCAAGAAGCAGGCAGGTCTAGTCTTGTCTTCTTCACCCCCAGTTAATCCATCGGTATTATTACGTAGAAGTTTGCAGAGGGCATACATAGTGTGCTCCTCCGCAACGTGTGAGAATGAGAAAGAAGAAAACATTGTCCTCCTTCACCTTCGTTTACACATGTATTGTGATTGTAAGAGAAGTCTCGCGCTTCTCTTGAGAGGACCGTTTGCAACCTACAAGAAGAAAAAAGAAGTTTTCTACTGATTGTGTGAGTGTCGAGATGCGCGCGATAGATGCATGGAGGGTGAGAGAGGGTTGAATGCTGATTCCATCACAATTTTTCAAGTTCAATTCGCTAAACAGACGTGTATCTTTGAAGATGCGAGTATGTATGAACAGCTCTTTACAACCCTCAACCCTCGCCCGCCTTATTTCCTTTTTCTTTTGTTTGCAAGAAGAAGCAAAAAACCCTGCGAGTCTGCTGAGACGCATATGTGCAAGTCGTGTCTTTTGGGTTGGAATATAATTCAAAGACTCGTGCATTATTTTCTTTAATCAAGTATTTCTATTTGCCATGGCCACACAAAAATCCCAAGACATTTTTTTGCGGCGGACGTGGACACACTTTAATTTATAGGGGAATCTGGATGTACCTATGTACCTATAAGTATTCTGTTTATTGACTATAGGCACTTGTCTTGTTGTCTTAGGCATTCCGTTGGCTTAGGTTTATGACGTTGCTTAGATTATTATTGGCACAATCATAATTTACTCATTCTCATTCGTCGAGGAAAAAAACTGAAATTTCATTCTTTCTTTTTTTTCGTGATTTTCTAATACATTTAGCCAGTTCATTTTTGATGCTATTTATAATCAGTAGAATGATTCTGTCATGTCATACAATCTTCCATTTAGATTTTCTTGTAAACTATTTGAGAAAATACATACATAAGCGCATATTGTCCTGTAACACTTTTTAAGCCTATTCACGATTGACGACTCACAACTTTGTCTTCAGTGTGCATGATATTATTACGTGTACCTACCAAATAATGACTGATCTCGTATGCACTGTAAAGCATAATAAATGTAAAACCAAAGCCGTCTTAAAATTTGACCTTGAAGGTTCTTCATGAGGTTATTTTACACAAATGTGCAGATTTGGTTATTCTTTTTTACTTCGGTGGTTCACTATTATTACTTTTTTTTAAGAAATGGTTCTTTTGTGGATGACGCTAAAGCTGAAACACAAGAATTTTCCCACCTTTTTCTTCGGCCCATTGTCATCTCCATAATTGATCGGACATGAATGTAATGAATGTTTTCAATATTCAACGTCCATATTATTAAGCATATGTATGGAAATTTGAAGAAAAAAATCTTAAATTGCCATGCCTTTTGATTAGCAACTGGCCACTTCGAAACAAACACGATTTCAGATTGGAATGTGGACTATATTTTCAAAGATAAACAATAATACAACGAAACCAATTAATTTACGCAATTCAATTCTGAAATCCTGATTTTAGTGGCCGTTATATGTTGTCTCAGATTTATTTGAGTATGGAAGCGATTGATCAAGCTAAGCTAAGCTATTTACGGGATAAATGTTCATGAATTGTTTAATATTGTAGGTCAATGTATGTATACTGAAGAGGACATACATTCATCTTGAGTCAACATTTTTTTGCAAGTTTTTCTTTATCACATTTTTTACAACTTCTTACAAAGTTATAACCAAATATACTTGCATTATCTAACTCCTGTCACATACTTCAAACGGCTGGAAAAAATAAGCTTATGAGAATCGAATGACGGGGATTAGAAAATATAAGTAATACAACTTTAGAGTGTGAACAAACGTCAAAGCTCATTTAAAGAGATAAGAGGGAAGTGCTGAAATTTTAAAGAAGCATTACTTTTTAATTTGTGTACCCATTTTTGCAAAGAGTGTAATAATGCTTTTTTGCAATTATAGATAAGAGGATTTTCTTCATTATGATTTGCTCCTTCGCATTAATCCTCCTTAATGCAGTAATTTTTGAAGGATTATGATTATGGGAGTGATTATGGCAGTTGTTTTCCAATAAAATGTTTTTAATTTCGTCGTCAACATTATTTGACGCGCGGTTTTCTTTTCAGCAAAGGTCTTAGTAAACCGTCATGTCTAGAAACTGGAAACCCTTTGGCAAAAATATTTTAATATTTCTGGGATTGACTCTTGACATTCATATACATACCAATGTACCTTCATAATAGTATTAAGAAAGAGATGAAACATGCATTAAACATGCCGACATTTATATGATATAGTATGAATGGTGTGACTATACTCACAATCCATCGGCACCGCTTTCACAAAATAATTTTAGTGAGGGCGATGATGACGACAAAGGCCAATTAAAGTGAATATCACACTTTTTAATATGCGTTAATCCGTTCCATTTTCGTTGGTGAATTCTTTTTAACATCTTTTAATCTCATGTGTAAGGTACCTAAAACGTGCACTTGCTACTGAGTTTTAAGTGAGGAGAGGAGGAAGCTCATCAGGGATCAAACCAAAAGTGATTAGGGTGGAATATTTTGTCGGTTTTTGTTAATTCAATATATGACATAGAAATACAGTGCAGTACATACAAAGTTTTTTTTTTAATTTTGGGATAATTCATAAAAATTTATGTTCTCGAAGGACAAGAATCTGTCTGTCTCAAAAGAGATCGGCGTACCAATTGAGATTGATTTTTGTATTGAGAAAAATTGTAGTACGTTAAGTAGGAAGAGGCAATTGTTCCATCTTTAAGGGCACTAGGTTGATGATAATGATAAATGGTTTATACTTCAAGCCGCGTGATAGTGACAAGGGAGAAATTCTCACAATTGAAAAAAAAAATTTAAAAAGCCCGTGCCATTCATATTACTAAATTGGATAATTTCATCAGCATGCGTATGCAATAGGGATTTCTGGACTCGAAAAGTACAGTTAATGGGCCTTTTCCTAGAAAATTACGCTGTCAACGCTCGTAAATGCCAAAGATTAAAAAATGAACGAATTAATGTGCTATAAATAATCAAAACTAAAAAAAATAATAATCACGGTAATATATATGCCTGGGCAATAGCTATAGAGTCATTTGTATGGTGGCTTGCATTAAATTTATTTATTTACCATATTCTGATTGACAGATAAAGTGAACTACCTGCATTATCAGAACTGAAGAGAGTGTATCATTTGTGTGGAAGGGGCACACTCTTTCAGTCCTCTGCATGCATGCAATCCAGCCCAGAATCGAGAAAAGATGGATAAGCAAAAAGTTAGTATTTCATCTGCAGCAGACTCCACAACAAATTATTTCACGCCTTTAATAGAATCATCATGCTCCGACTCCGAATCAGATAATAATGTGGCTAATAAGCAGCCAGTTGTGAATCGTTCCCGTCATCGAAATAATATCATTCAGCAGCACCACCACCACCAGCAAATTACAAAGCTTTCATCGAAACAAGCCAACAAAGCCGTCAAACAGTATTCATCTGTCAAAGAAAGAGTCAACAGCACAAGCTCAGTGATTCCTGACGATATCGACACCAGTGACTGCAACACTTTCAAAATTCGACATTTATCGGAAGAAGATTGGCTAGAAAATATGGATTCGGCAAGTCCAAAATGTACTAATGGACCACAGAGTCCGGATTCCGAAGGGGAAAAAAGACGGGGCAGGCCAAGATCCGATGTAGTCTTGAGCCTTATCATGCAGGGCACATCTTCACCCAGTTCTATCAAATGCAATTACTGCGGACGTGTTTTCCCCCGAGAGAAATCTCTTCAAGCTCATCTTCGAACTCATACTGGAGAGAAACCGTATGTCTGCGATTTCCCCGAATGTGGCAGGGCATTCACTCAAAGTGGTCAACTGAAAACACACCAAAGGCTACATGCTGGGGAAAAACCATTCGTTTGCTCTCATGACGGGTAAGTTTCATTTTTTTTCAAATTTCTGTGGAAATTTTAAACTGTATTTTTCATCAATGATGCATCGCATGAATTTAAAAACAAAAGTAAAAAAATGCTTGTCGTCCGTAAATGTCTGCACAACAGGAAATGCATACAAAGAGAAATCCAGAATTGTTTGCCATCAAAACATAAAAAATTAAACGGAAAGGATAAAAGGAAAAAATAAAATAAAAATATGAAGTACCTTATGTCTTTGCTTTTATATTCCTAGCAGCAATGACTAAATCCAAAGGTGAAAGCCTCCATGAAATTATTTGTTCAAGTTGTTTTTAAACGAGTCTTGCGTACTTCACGGTTATCGGTTTTGAATCCAAACACAATGATAATGAAAGCACAATACTTACAAGTGGCAATCAGTTAGCTAAGTTTTGTGCCATAGCAATCAAACGTTTTTCTGTTCGCTATCAACGCATACTAATTTTTGCTGCTATGATCAGATCCTCCAGTTTAGATTTTTCAGGATCAGTGACTCTCCATAAAATCAATGAGATAAAAAAGGTGAAACATAAAACATAATCTGCAAATTTATTACCCAATCCTCCACATGCCCGTATACCAATTTATGGGATAGCAGAATTAAGTTTGAAAAATTAATGAATCTGGACTCAATGTCCCCGTAAGGTTAGATAGGTGTAGTTACGTGTATTAAATTAATGATATGTATTGGATAGCAAATGCCCATAATATTCAAATGATTTAAAAGTAGAAAAAGAAGGACGGCAGTATAAAAAATGCGCTGTTTTCGCAGAGCAAATAAAATTGTCAGGTAAATAAATATGATAAACAGGTTGTGGAGGATCAATTGCAGCGTCGTCGCCGTCAGATTTTATCAGTGTCATTGTATGTTCATGAATACACAAAAAGGCTTTTCACGGTTCTCATTTCCACACAATAATTTATCGAGGATGTAGAGATTAAAATTTTTTTTCTGTATGTGCTTTTGTGTTTGATGATAAGGTTCTTTAAATTTGTCATTCAGATGCACCGTGCGTTTCACCCATGCGAACCGTCACTGTCCCCATCATCCTGACGCTATATTGAAGAGATCGAATGACTGTGTCCTTCGCCCGGTTATCACCAACGACAGTGCACAGGGAGAGCAGATCAAGCAATGGCTAGAAAGGTGAGAAATGTGGACCAATAATGACTCAGCATAATATTCTTCATGAGACTTTTATCTTTGTTCCATTCACTTTCATGCGAAGCTATTAATTTCCACGAGAGGCTCAATTCAAATTACGTTATCTATTTGATGGCAACTTAATTCAATTAAATTAAGCGTGACTGTTTCATTTTTTCCTTTAAAATGAAATAGGTATCGGAAGGACAGAGAGCTTGCAGCAAAAGCTTTACTATCCCCACCAGCTGCAGCATCCCCTAAACCTCGTGAAGTCAAGAAGAGAACTGCTGTGAAACTTGAGAAACCCAGTGATCCAATCGTCGACGATCTTCTTGATGGCTACACGATTAAACGTAGGAAGGATGCTCTCGCTCTCTCTTCCAAAAACGGTGAGCGTCATCTGAAAAGACCATCCACCATAATCAACTCTTTGACATCATCATCATCAACCCCAACGCGAGGTGAGGGTGAACAACACTCACATTCAGAAGGCATCACCACCACCGTCTCTACATCTTCTACCAGTGCTACCCCACAACAGTCACACTTGATCATGGCTATGACACCGACTTCCTCGCAACTTTCTCCCGGGGCTACCGACGAGAACCTGTACGTCGATCCAAACACTAATCATCGGTTTTATGCAAATTTCCTCAATGGCTTGTCCATCACACACGCAGCAAATCAAATTAATAATAACAATCACAATAGTAATCATGTCAACAACATGAATTCAATAAACAGCATGACCATTACAAGCAATGACCAAGGAGGTTCGCAAATTACCCCAATGGGTATAAGTTTCCAAAGTAACTGCATCCGTGGTCACATGACCACACCAAAATCCTCACAAACTCATAGGTCCATGTCGATGGGAGAGAATGAGGACCATTATCAATATCACCACCGACCGGGGAAACTGAAACGCAGATGGTTAGAATCTGCATTGGAACAGTCTTTCATAGACGAAGGTCGCTTTAATACGCGATCCGAAAATAGTAGTAGGCATACCAGTAGTGATGCTCATAGCGAGGACCAAATATCATCTACCTCTGCAGTCCGACAAGATACCAACACCAACAATTTTGATATTTACACAGGGAACACCAAGAAAGATAAGCATGCTGAGTATTCCAGAACTGCAAATGGCGATTTTTACTTGCGAAAGTACCCCAACCAAAATATGAGTATGAATGTCACAAGCAACTGTGACACTCCTCCTCTACCACCACCACCATCATCAACAACAACAACAACAACCTCGCGTCCATCAGTTCTTGTCATGGCTCGCTCTGCGTCAAACAGTCCAACCCCGGAAATTAACGATGAAACTGCTGCTGCTGCAAAAACATTAATCAATCTTCGGAATATCACAACTGTCACGAATAATAACGACCCTTCGACTCCCAAACGGGAGGCCCATCATCAATATGCAACATTCCATGGAAGCAATGGTATGTTCAAGAAGTTCCACGCTGACGAGACCGGTCAACTGGTTGCTGAAGATCCGACCGGTTCAAAGCGTAACCGTAACAATTTTCATAATCATGACAATCATCATGTTGAGCAATATCATGTCGTCCAGACAATCGTTGTTACTGAGAACAATAGCAATAACAATTACAATCATTTTTATTATAACTCTAGCGGTAATAACAATAACAAGGAAATCACAAGTGAACCATAAAGTATCAATCAAACTATATTTTAAATCACATAAGTACATATTATATACCTTCATAACTACACAAATAAGTATACATTTATGTACCAGGTCAAAAGGAATCTTACATGCGCTTAAAATATTGACTAGTCCAGTACTTCTGCTATTTACTTTATTATGTTACTCTTATCATACTTCAGGGTTCATCTTATTTGTCAGCGTTTAAAAAAAACTTGGAAAGTATTGATTTTTGCTTTAGTTAGTGTAAATTACTTAGTAGTGATAAGTAAGTATTTTATGGAATATCTGCTAATTATAGTTATATTACACATGAATTTACAATCATCATCATAACCATTTAATTAAGTATATCAGTCCAAATCATTGGATTGACAATATTTTACGATATGTACAATACTCTACAATTATGAATGTTGCCGTGCTCGAAATGAAACAAAATGATTCAAGAGACAATCTGTATAATATCTTATTATGATTTACTTTTACGTACATTATTCCATCACCATCAATGTCATTATTATTATTGTAATGAACTGAATTGAATGAATAAATGTAGCATTTCCGAACAAAATTATTTGTTTCAAGAGTGGAAGAAAGCAGCACGAACCTACAGAGCATCATCGTCTTACCATGAATTATGTCATCAGTCATCTCACGAATAAACTTATTGCCAGGTAATTTCTCATCCTAATTCCCAAAAATGCATAGATCACGCATTCACACACTCCGCATATAGAGCATAATAATAGTTTTCTACTATTCTTACATTAGCAAGTACGACTTTTATTAAAGAAAGTTGAGTTAGATATGATGATACATATTTGATAGCGTTCACTTCGCCCAGTTCTAATGTATCGCATTGTATCTAGGCTTCCAATAAATACATTACCATTTTGCTTGCCCAAGTCAGACAGACATATCATATCATATCTGATAGATAGATGTTAAGTAATGGTTGTATAGGTGCATACCTACTTACCATTTAAAAACCTTGTGGAGATAAAAGATTCAATTTGTCACATTTATACCATTTTACGAATATGCTTCATATACTTATTCTGTCAGAAATTATGACTACCTTTTTTTACATATCTTCGCCTGAATACCAGATTTGCCCATACCTTTTAATGGAGAAAGTCCCATGCTTTCCTAGGAAAATGTATTTTTACTAATCATTAGCAAAAAGAAAGAATAGTAGTTAGGGAATTGCGTATGTGCCTTCCACAAAGCATACGAAACTATTGAAAGCTATCCAGATTAAGATTATTTTGCTATTAAACTGCTAATATGAGTGAAATATGAGCAAGAAATGATAAAATGATGTCTTACTGTTTGTGAGCCCAACTGACAATAATGAAGGAGAATGGAGTCCTTACTTTACTATCTGTTCATGAGAAAGATGTATCCCTGACCGACTAAACCGTATGCGCGCACGCCGTTTTGGGAAACCTTTCATTAATATCACTCACGGACTGAGTGAGTATTTGAGTTTGAGCGTGATACATTATACAAAATACTTTCTTTTCTTACCTGCCTGGAATGAATGCCGCCGGTTGTTGCAAAATGTCCCTTTAAAAATAGTTTACGTGAGGAGAACGGTGACGAGACAGGGAAAAGCATGGCACACACTCACACACACAAACATATTCACCGGATGGAACATGGGCGACTTTGGCCACTATTTTCTGTTTCTATCTTCATGTGCACAATAGTCAGTCAGTTGTTTGTCGTCTCATGGCTCACTTGTGTGTCGTCCTTTCTCTCATGAATAAGTTGGAGAAACCTTGGTTTTGCCACGGTCGCAGAGAAAAATCTTACTATTCTTCGAATTTGGTGGATGGATATAACGAGCATTACTCCAACATTTGTAAATTAAGCTCAACCACTCTGACAAATTGATTGGGGCGAGAAAAAATATCTTTATTTTTGTAAGATGTGCTTTGTCACGAATAAAAAAAATAAAGATTGTGATTGTGATCCTACCTGAAAAAGCGGTTATGCAGAAATACTTCTGCTTTCTTCGTGTTTCATAAGCAGTCTTTTCGCTCAAGTTTAGCAAGAAGTTTGTTAATACGTTTTACTCAGAAGTTTCTCTTCAAGTTCGTACTTGTGTTTCCAATAACGCCAGAGATTAAGAGTTTAAGAATTTGTCGGATTTTCCAACCTTAGTATCATTTTCCGTATTTATATGTACTTACTTCATATGAATTTTGTTGATGTCAGTTTCTAAGGTTTCAATGTCACGACAAAATCAAAGTTGCTCACGGACCTTTCTGTATTGTTATTAAAATGAAATGTGATTGTGATTATGCAGAGAAACTGCAAATATTGCTTTTACTTGTTGTACAGCAGAGTTTCAGAGTCCAATTGGACGCGATTTTTACCTTATGCTTCCTCCTTCATTAAGATTTCATGAAAGTAGGCCTCATTCCGTCATTTCGTCTTGGAAGGAACCAGAAGATTCATTATTTGGTGAAAGCCACGAGCCATCAGTTGTATGAACAATCTCGGAAATTCTGGAATGACGCGAGCCGAAAGATCGGTATAAGAAGAGCTTTGTTTCAGGCATTTTCCGGAGCATTTCCTTGATACTGAGTGTTCATAACAGTGCTTGGTCATAAGTGTTCTTGTGTCCTTTATAAGACCGTTTAGCTATACTCATGGATGACTTTACGGTACCAGGAAGTCTTGTCAGCCAGTCCAATTCTGAGCCCATTACTGTACAATCCCATTACAATAAACTTTCGGAAAACATCCGTCGTGTCGCTCCTCCCCAATTTCAATGTACTGTGTTTTGTGGAGGTCGAAGGTGCAAATATGAATCATCCACCTATTGGGGTGCTGATGCGTGCGCCATAAATGGAATTTATTCGCACTGGTAAAGATACAGAAATATTTGCGTTTTAATAATTCTGTATCATTTGTAAAAATCCCGTGTGAAATTAAATGTGAAATTAATGCACACTTTGTATATATTTCATTGCAATGTGTAGGATTACTGATGATATCGTTGCCATGTCTAGACTGAACACTTCTCAAATCGAGGAGTTCGACATTATTGGCCAATTTCACACGTAAGAAATAATTTATAAATCTGTTTCCAACATGCTCCCACACTGATTAGTTTTTTTTCTGAATTGTATTGGTTTGGTTCAACGCTTTTGCAATTTTTCGATTATTTTATTTTATTGATTTTTTATTTCCTTTGGTCAAGTCTGAATGCAACACACATCCTACTTCCGTTTCAATTTCCGTGTAGCAATGTCGTTAATTGTTCCATTACAGGCTTTGCAATATCATATCCAGCACCTAATATACATGGTACACCGAACAGTATCAATTTATCAATTATCGCTTTCGGGTTTGCACTCATGAATTCATACTCATTCCAAATTCATACTTCCATTTTTTCATTCCTTTGTTTTAATCGTTCAGCATTTCAATAAATGTGATTGTGAAAGGAGTTCAAAATGTAGACATAGTGGCATTTAGATGGAAGCCAAAATTAGAAACAAATGCTGACGTTCAGTGGAGGAGTTACGCATTTAAATATTAAAACGCCATCATTTCCAAGAGTTTCATCGACAATTTAGTCACATAGGATTAATTGGTTTCATATTTTTTTCGGTCAGGGCAGAACTATCTGCTTTGATTTCAATACATCATGTAACCTATGAAAAAGTGCAAAAAAGGTTGTAAAGATTTTTTGAGAGATGCCTGCTATATATACCTTCAGGATATTTGCCCTTTAATTAAGTGTTTCGATTTCTGAGTGAGATAAGTAAATGTTACAGCAATTATCAGCATTTGCTTTTGCTTACATAAAACACGCTCCGCTTTGAATCAAGGTTGGTTGGTTGTTGCTGAAAGGAAAATGATGTAGGTAGGTACATGTTACATCGTAAATGATTTTTACCAGTCCATATGACGAAGAGTGCTGAGTTAGTTAGTTAGTTTGACTTTATTAGAGTGTTAACATAACATCAGTTTACAAATAAAACCGCTTTACATGTCGTAACACTATTATCCTGAACAAGAGGTTCATGGTTAATGGTCGAGCATAAGACAGAGAAAACCAGGGACATAAAATTAGTTCATGACCATGCGCATCTAGTTCGATACGAGGCTNACAAATAAAACCGCTTTACATGTCGTAACACTATTATCCTGAACAAGAGGTTCATGGTTAATGGTCGAGCATAAGACAGAGAAAACCAGGGACATAAAATTAGTTCATGACCATGCGCATCTAGTTCGATACGAGGCTGAGAATGAGCTGAATGCAAAAACTTGCTTTAAACCCTTTCGATACGTTTGATAAGCATATTTTTTATCCGCATATAAAGTTCATTCATTCATATGATCGGTTATTATTATGGTTATGGTTTTTATGTAGCTTTTAATACGGAATTTTGCTTTCAAGAAAATACATTGAGGCCTCAAGAATGGTTTGTAAAAGTACATCTCTACGCAGTTTGAATTCTTCTTACTACACTGCAGAACTGACAGGAGACTTTTAAAAACAAAGTCTAATCGTAGTAGCGCTCATAATAGTCAACAAAAAATATTTTTTCTTTCCTTGTTCCGTCCCAGACACACATCAGCAGAATATTTTATAAATAAATCTAGCAATTTCTTCAACCTTCTTTTTTTCTTGCCATATATGCTATCGGAATTTTTTTCCGCAAAAATGTCAAAGTCCCGACTAACCAGTTCCACGTTATGACCTTTTAAGAAGAAAATGTTATTTATATTGTGCAACGAAAAAAATCTGCATTTTTTCACTCCCACCAACAAGCCTTTCTATCGCTGGATTTGATATTCATGAAGAAACAAGTTGTTTTGCTGTATTCTGTCTGAATTCCTTCATGACTCCTTACTCTTCTTGGCTCTGGCTCACATTATTTCCAGACTATTCCATTCATTTACTGCTAAGTTTATCTATTTATTTGTAAAAACTTCCGTAAAATCAAAGGAAAGAAAGAAACAAAGCGTGTTTTTTGGGAGCTACTGACTACTTTCCTTCCTTCTCTTTCTAATAAAAACTAGTTCCGTATGAGCTCAATTTTGATTCCTATACTTGTATAGTGTCGCATATCTTGATGAGAAGTTTTTGTGTGTTTTTTTACTTTGGCCACAAAAAAAGTAGTTTTCCAATTGTTATTGTTATTATTCACTCTAGTTCGGTCCGGCTCCGAAATAAGCACAAAGGAAGGCTTATTGGTCTTGGTCATAGAACGATCCATAATCATCATTCGCATTCGATTTTATTAAACTCACAGTATTTACTTACTTATAGCCATAGCCCTTCCTGATGCGATGTTTTGATAACGTGTTTGTTTGAATGCTTTTCATTTTTTTTTACTTTTGCATGTTTTCCTTCATTTATTGTGCAACTCTTTGAATCGCGTTTGTTACCCTATATGCTTGTTGTTGGTACAATGAGTAAAAACATACGTATAAACATATTTCAGGTTAGGAATCAAGTCCGTGATCAATCTGGAAGTACCTGGAGAGCACGCAAGTTGTAGCTTGACGCCGTTGCATCCAGGAGGTTTTGCGTACGATCCAACCGCTCTCATGGACAACGGAAGTAAGGCCCATTCGTCAAGACTCTTTTCTTTTTGTGTCCAAACAGCAGAGAGTGAGTGGAGTAGGGAAAGGAGGGAAAACTCATGCATATACATACATATTATAGACCCTTAATTTTCCAGCTGAAAATTGACTAAATCATATTCTCAATCTTGGTGACCACTCATATAGTTTGATTCTTAATTCTACTAACTTCACTTCACAGGACACCGTACCTTTTAATATTCCTGTAGTTATAATAATAGGCGTTAAGGAAATTTCATAGTTTTATTATGCTTGAAGGTTGCGCATTTCCCTTGTTATTTTCTTCTTGTCAACCATCTTCACGAAAACTTCCGCTTTCCTTTCAAGTGAAATCACAATGAACTTACGTAATTGCCAACGAAACCAACCTTCCGAAAATAGTTGAGTGACTTTCTCTCTGCCCCCACATTGTAAAAGTATAATAACCAATCTATTGTTTTATAAATATTCATAAACACAAGAAAAAGGACTAAACATACTACCTTATCAAGCTTGCGTACGTACCTAGTCAAGATATAGTAAATAGCCAATGTTCCCCACAAAATAATGAAATGTATAATAATTTAATCATATCATCATATTGTGACTCTTGTTGTTTCTTCATTATTTCTTTTAAAACAGAGAAGTAGACATGCAAAGTAATTCATGTCGCCTCTGTTTCATATTCATGATAGCGACTAGTGACTATGACAATGACAAGCTGCCAACCCTGATAAGTAACGTACCTAATTATATAGATTTGGTATGAAAAATGATTTATAACTGCCATTTAATGCGGCTATTATTTCCCTTCGTGAAGGCTTTAATTTCAAACACATTTGATGATATAATTGGTAATGCTCACACAAATAATACATTTGATTTCCATATTTTCAAAATAATGCGTACACAATTGTTCCATTGAAAAGTATATATAAATCATAATTTGCAGTTTGTATGAAAGGAAATGGATTACATTTAGATCTTGATAATGAATACGACAAAAAAAGAAACAAGCAATAAAACTTGACCTTGCCTCCCACAATTCTTTTAATCTCGTAAATTTAATGGGAAAAGCAAATATTTTACTCTAGTAAATTAGAATTTGTACAATTTATGATGATTAACTATGACGTCATGTCATTGAAACTAAAGTGTTGATTTGTTTCTTTTGTATTCTCAGTATATTTTTACAATTACGCGTGGAGGGACTATGCAGAAGCTTCACTGGCTCATCTACTGGACATGGTGAAAGTATTATCATTTGCCGTTTCACAAGGCAAAGTAGCGATCCACTGTCATGCTGGCCTTGGAAGAACGGGTGTGCTAATCGCATGCTATTTGGTGTACGCGATGAGACTCCGGGCGAATGATGCGATAAGAATGGTTCGAAATAAACGGCCTGGATCAATTCCCAGTCGTCTTCATATACTGTGTGTGCAACAGTTTGAACAATTCATCCTTCCTAATTGTATAATTTATTGTAACCGAGACATTCTCAAAGACAAGAAATTGCAAGACTTTACATTACAGCAGTATTTGAAAAGACAAAAGTTCATTCTTCACGGCATTGAATGTAAGACTCTTCGGCATATACCAAAGGTAAACAACTCCTTTTTATTGACTCCCCTGCCTTCTTTGCTCATAATTAATGAATATCAATTAATTCTTATCTCATTCTTATCGATCACTCCTCCTCCTCCTCCTCCTTACAATAATTAGTAATTAATGAAGAGTTTCAAATGGTTTTTGCTTGTTTTTTTTCTCTCGTTCGGGTGTGTAGATATTAAATGTGATTTGTGAAAGACTACTATTACTTTGTGGGCAACCGTCTGTTCTGCCATGTACGCTTGATGACGACGATCCAATCCCAATAGCTGGTACGCCAGACACCATTGCATCTCCTGATGGAATTGGCGCAATGGATGGGGACGGATCAATGTCATCGTCATCCCGAAGTGGTTCACAACCTCCATCCTCTTCCAGTAGCTGTATTATGGACAGTCGCCTGGTAAGCGGGTATTTTTTATTGCTTAATTTGATTCGCGTGCAGTCTTTCATTTCTTTTCAGAACTTTTACCTTGTCCACATTGGTGGAAAATTATGCAAACATTGTGCATAACAAAGAAAATATGTATAAATGCTTTTGCCTGCATATTCATTGGAACACATACGTATACAATTCAGATAATTATAGTCGGGAAGGAAATAACTCCAACTTTGATATTATGTTCAATTTTAGAAACTTCATTAATACTTTTGTCGTGAGGAGACAATGCAATGTAACGCAATATGTTCGTCTAAACTCTGACTGTCTCAACTTTCCTCATGCTTTCCAGAAAAAAAAACCCATGAAGTTATTATGAGAATTGGTTGAGTTCTCTGAGCTTGCATTGTCTAATTTATCTCCGAATGAGTGAGCTATATTTGCATACACCGATTCGTCCTGCGTGTCCTTTTCGATTGCTGAGTAGCCTTAATAGTCAGCATGTGCACTTATCAGGATTTTCTATAGGATGCCTTGTGGCAAATGAATGGGAAAAATAAGTAGGACATACATTTGATGAAGTAAAAGTAAAACGAAAAAACAATTCGACGTTTATTAATAATTGTAAGAAAGGGCGAATAGTCAAAAAAATCGTCGCGACTGCGCTCACGCTTTATTGTTAAATGATTATGATTATGGTGCATTGGCAACTTTTGACTGACATTAAATTAAGAGCGCATACGGGCTAGTGTAAGTGAAGCTTGATTGCGCATTATTAGGTTTACACGAGTAACTTTATGGATTTCTAACCTGGAGGTAACCTCCTAAAAAGGGGCAACGACTCGTGGGCTCGTCGTCGTTTTTTCTCCTTTTTTTTATTGTATATAGTAGCGCGGCAAATGAAAGAAGAACCTGGAAATAAATATGGGATGGCGAAGACGAAAGAAGGACAATTGAAACGAGGGAATGCATAATAATCCTGAAATAATGTCGCTCGATTAAGTCATGCAAAATTGATATCGGTTCTCACAACATTCCCATGAAATATATTGTTCTTTGGAAAAAAAAAAGAGGAAAAGGGAGACACGACATGTCAGTCATGTGGGACATGAACAAAAAGTGCTATGAGTAGAAAACTAAACCAGAGAAGTTTATCAGTGTTTATCGTTTAAAAAAAAGCGGAGGAAAAAAACCACGAGTATAAATATTTGGCAAGCCATTTCAGGTTTATTTTTTTTATATTTGTCGGGTAGAAGAAGAAGAATGGAAACAAGATACATACGTAAACGCACATGCACAGTTGCTTGCCACGAGTGCTTACTCATATATTACACTTTCGGCCTTTTTTTGCATTCTTTGAAGATTATCTATAAAAAGAGGTAGGTTGGTAGGTAGGTGGACAACAAAGGGAGAAGAAATAGGAAACAGAATTTTATTTTTCACTTTCCCCAATCAATGAGGCGAGTATGTCGTAACTAACAATACTAGTATATTCGATGCTATTTTTCTGTGTGTGTAGCGACTCGGAGAAAAGCCTTACAAGCCAGCGGAAATTGTTAGAGCCTTACTCTCTGATCATGTAAACATGGCAGAAGGACTTTCCCGATATGTTCGACAATATCGATTGGAATTAAACCATAAGGGTCTTGGAGCTTGGACACGTTTAGCGAACGAGAAAAATCTGTATGTACTAACTGCGTTACTTTATTATTGGCTGGAGCATTTGAGAGTACCTCTGTTTACAAGTGAAGAGCTGACCACGGTTGTGTTGCACGCTGCCGATGCGAGAGCAACGCTGCTCAAACTTCCTCTAGAGATATCCGCCACGGTTGACTATGTACTTCACTTTATCGCGAACCTCGAACCGGAGCCAGAAGAGTTGGAAGCATCGTTGAAACGCTTTGCGGCCGCTATCACGCACAGAATAGTGCCAACTACCAGTGAGACCAAAGTTCATCAGGGATTCCATTCCGTCATTCCCGATAAAGGTTTGCACATACTTATGTATTACTTTTGCTTACATCACGAAATAAAAAGGCAATGCATAAATTGCGAAGAGTTGCGAGCGAGAATTAATTGGAATTAATCCCTCCTTTTACCAGGGAAACCCCGTAAGCTCAACGATGGAACTTTGAATAAGCTCATGACATTTTTATATGGCGTCGTGCACATCCATAATAATAACATACAATTACCCCCTGAACCGGAAGAGAGGCCCAGTGCAGCGTCGTCTTCGGTCGCAGTAGCGTCTACGAGTAGCATGGGACAGTCCTCTCAACAATAAAATCATTAATGTAATCTGGAGGAAATTTGAATATGTGATTATGACTTCATGACATTTCAGCTTTTGTTGTATTCATTTTCACAAGTAACTTTTTTCATTTGTCTCCATATCGTTTAACATAGCTTCAAAAAATCTCTTCGTAATATTAATTCCAATTTTAAAATGAGGAACAGAGACATTTACATACTTTGCAGCTATTAAGTATGCATATTCTCGAGGGTTACATGTGTCGTTTTTTAATTCAATCTACTGAAAAATTGTAATAAAAGATTCTGGTTAGACAGTTTGGTATTGCATTTCTACTTATTATTCTATTAAATGATATGAAGTGACGATAAACGCTCCAGACAAAATCATATTAAAACTTTTCATTTCGTTGAAAATCGCGAATAGGCACGGCTTCAGGAATGCATAAACTGCATGTTGCGGTAAAAGGGGAAATATTCAAGATGAAGCAAGCAATTACCCATTACAAGCTTTTTACTTACCCACACAACTTCCATGATTTCTGTGACCTACGGTACCTTAAAGCTTAAGTATACTTAAAGATATACTTAAACAAGACAAATTAAGAAATGCATAGGGAACATATATTTTGCAAGATTAAAAATCCCATTGCTCTTAGTATATATAATAAATCAATAGACTGGAACCTACAACACCAACACCACGAAGAACATGGTAAAACATTTTGCAATAGTTTGAAGTCGTTTTTGTTTCAATGTTTTGATTGTAAATATCGAAAAAAGTATATTATTATACTAAGTAATTGAAGAGGGCTGGCAATTTGACAAGGTAAGGTTGTTCTTTACCTTATTCATTTCAGTTTTTTCCTAAACTGCTTCAATTAGGTAGACTAGGAAGCCACAATGTTTTTATTATAGTCATTCGAATTCGAAAATACATAATTTGGACCAGTTTCGCAACTTGTCCTCAAATACGATATGATCTTAGGTATGCATGTGTAGGTATATGAATTTGTTTGACCTCATACCTCTGGTCGACATTTCATTATTAAGGCACATTTTATTTGTCATGTCAGTCCAATTTTATCAATTGACCTTGCATGAAATCGTAATTTTAAACCAAGTAAAAATGTCAAACACTAGTCAAAACTTTTTTAGATGCTTCTTTGAGTTTAGAGCCGCAAATACCTACCAACTTAACTAGATATTGTATTTATTCATGGAATTATTATGAAACGTGATTTTAAAAAAACCTGGGTCACAATGTGTAAGGTGATGTCTAATACTTGGGGAAAACCTAACTTTTAACGTGTTTCAGAACAATAACTGAAGATGACAATGAGAGGGTTAGAGTATTATTATATGGGTATATGTAGTATGTAGTGATGAAGGAGACAAAATATTATGACTAGATTATAGATGGGATTATATTTTGTATTGAAAATCTTTAATTTTGTGCTTAACCGTATACATATAAATCTAATTAATATTACACACGTAACAAAACTCGTGAATTATAAAAATATTGACCTTCAAAACAATTTTTAACAGGCTTTTTTTTTTCATAAAAACAGCAGCGTCATAGATAGTTGTTGGTCAATGGGCTGGACAGAAACTTTATTGTCGTTTTCGTCTATCAGAGCTAGAATCATTTTTGAACCATGTCCAGTTACCTTTCATTTAACATAACTTCTAATCGTAAGTTAATTTTGATTTAAGAACACGGTCTCCAATTAAGAAACGGCAAAAGCACTGATGAATATTGTAAAATTTGTACTAATACCTTTCATGTAATACATCAACTCAGCAGGCCTGATATAAAGATGTATGTGTGTACTTCGTGTATGGAAACAAAATTTTTATCGCAAATGTGTTTTTATAAATCCTACAATATGAATCAGTCTACCTTATTATCAATCAGCGATATGGGGGTTCAGGTAACCACCTAAAAACAGCTCCAGGGAAAATGTATAATCATAAAACTATTTACATTTATTATAAAAAGGTAACATTTAATGTTATATTTACTAGTAAAATTTTGACTAATTATTACTGAACAATGTCAAAAAAAGCAAATAAAAAAACTATTATTCTACAGCTTTATTGCAAAGCAGTCTGTGTAGTCCTTAAAAATAAAATAAAAATCATTTGAGTCGAAATGCAAAATTACATAAGCTCAATCAACGGATCACCTCAACTTTATGTAGGGCAGTTAAGTGAGTTATGTTATGATTCTTAAGAAGTAAACACTACTACGCAAAACATACATTGTCCACGCGCAAACAGAAAAAAAAAGTATTTTGCATGTGAGTGAACTTGACCTCTCGAGAGAGAAATAAGTAAGTGATCACGGTTGATACAGCGCAAGCATATACAAAATTACAATACCAACCAAAATGCCCAGGTTATGGTTCACAAGTACTTTGATAGCTCCTGTAGGTGAAATTTCACTCATTTCCTCCGTCAGGGATGTAACTTCAGGGACCTGGCCATGAAAAACAAAATCTTTCTTAATATTGCACCAAATCTAAAGCTGAATAAGACGGAGAAACTGCGATACGATTCTCATGTCATGAGGCTTGGAATTTTTCCTTCAGATTCCAATGGATTCCCACGACATAAACAACATTTCTTTCTTACCATGTCACTTAGTGCAACATAAAGAAAAATTCCAGCTGCAAAGGCAAATATGTAGCAGTCCCATGAAATTTCACCCAAAACGATTCCCAAACACATTCCCAAATAGCAGGTGAGAGCAGATAGGAAGTTGAAAAGCAAGGCTTTCTTTACGCTTAGTCCAGAATTGATTAGGATGGCAAAATCACCTGAAATGCATATGCGAAAAGTTGGTTAACCACAACCACACACACACACATACAAATACATACTTTTATGACTGCACTCGCTCATCCTGTCATTAAAAAAAGTTATGGGGTACAAAACCAATGGAAAGTAAAATGTCAAAATGTTATTGATTAAGTATTACACATTCGGGATTTTTTTATCACCTAATTCATGAGGGAATTCTTCGCACATAATGGCAATGGAAATGATAGCCCCAGTGTGGAAACTCTTTACAAAGGCTGTGCCAATGGACACTCCATCAATAAAATTGTGCAAGCTGTCTCCAATTATGACAATCCAAGCGACTGTCTTAATCTGGTCGGTACCCGAATTTTCCGCAGGGTCAATATTTGTTTGCATTTCGGTCAACACTTTGCTCAAACTTAATGTGCTTCTATACACAGGAAGATTCTCTTTACTCTGAAGAAACAAAAAAGAAATTGTTTGCTTTTAATTGAATAGTACATGTGACATTTGGATAATTATAAGCTTTCATAAGTTAAATAAACCATATTACTTTAGACAAGTGTGACAGAGTATCGCCTCCGTCAATTTCCAGTTGAGATGGGACTACTTTATGATTAGCATTACTGACGCCATTTGTGTAGGATGTGGAGGGAGCTGGAGCATCTAATGGACGCTTTTCCTCTTCGTGAATCTCAATCGAGTTGGACTTCGACAAACTATGTGCTTTGTATTGTTGCGTGGACCTCTAAGGATGGAGAACAGGGTAAGTTGTAGTTGATGATCATTGATAATTCTGGAAGAAATTATTGTTTTCACTTACGGCTCGCATCTTGACTCCAATCTTAATTCCGCATTCAAGAATCATGACGATCCAGGTAGCCAACCAAACTATGAAAGCAATGTTGACGTACTGCATAGAACCTTCTTCTTGTTCTATAGAATCGAGTTTAAATGCCTGTAAATAAAAAGAGCTATTAAGTTCGAATATCTCTTCCTCCATATTTTAAGTACTGACGTATGAAAAAATTACCGCTGGTATTAAATGAAACAATGCCGATCCACTCAAAGATCCAATCGCCAATCCGATCATCGTTCTCATGACAATCGTGTAAAACGATTTATTCATGAGAGGGAAAAAAATTATTCCCATTATCGAAGACATATTAATAATAGTAACAAATCCAAAAGCAGAGGCCCAAACTGAAAAACACGACAACATTATAGTCGAATTTGTTACAATTACAAAGAAACTGAAAAGCAAAAATTGTTACATATTAAATTATTTATTTTTTTGTTTAATTTTAACCTTGCCATGTTTCCAATCCATCATTAATTTCTGAGATAGCTTCACCGGGATCAAAATTTACATTATAATCGGCGCTTTGAAGAAAATCACTTCCATTGTTTCCAGTCATCATGGAACACTGTCTCAGGTAAGTGTCACGTAAATGGAATGACAGAAATTTAATCTTCTTTAAAAATATTGATGAAGTTTTTCTAGACCAATTTAAAAATTTAAGACACAGTACTGTTTTTTGAGCGAAACCATAATTATGTATTGATCACTTTCGACTCTGGATTGATATTAATCTGCGTCAACAGAAAAAAACACAAAGTTTATCCTCACACAAATCATTTCTTTTCAGAAACGTTTGACGTATGTGTTCACGAAAAAAGACCTTTATAATTTTTGAACGAGTTTATGCCGGCTTGTAAGCCTGAAGCCTGAAGCTGAGAAACCTCCTCCTCTAGCTCTGATGGATGAAAAGAGGATTATGCATGAGTAATAGTAATAATGAGTGAGCGATGTGATAAAATGATGCGTCCTAACTTTTTATTTACCTGAACTGAGAAATAAAACAAGGAATGCAATGTGTAGTGTATGTCTCACTCAAATCATTGTCATACTGAACACCAAATAATAATAGTCCTTTTTAACTAGCAAACAAATTTATAATGTATAGTCAAGTTGACACGGTGTACAGATTACGATTAAATATGAAACATGTTCCTAAAAATGGATTTCGGGTTTAGAATACAAATGCATACATAAGTACAAGAGCTCAAACAAACTCACAAATGTCCGTCCAGTGTCCAACACATAATAAATCCAATTTTATTTCACACTGATGTGATGCGATGGATGATGACTGTGATTTTTGGCTGTTCAAAAAATCATTCATTCATGAGGTACCTCACAATCACAAAATTACAATAGAATCGTCTTTAGTAGCATCTCTCTTTTTAATCCGTAATTGCTCAAGTGTTGAACTTTATCTATCACCCGAGATAAAAAAGTTGCACCATGCCACATTCATGACGGTCGCTCTTCAAATTGTTTAAACAGTAAATAATCGAATCATTTGAGGAACCACAATTGATTTCGTATGGCTCATATCAATATAAGCCGCTAATCTTTGAATATGAAGTTTTCCTAAAAATACCTTATCGTACAAAATCCTCGGCAATATTTGGAATTTACCAGGCGCAGTATTTGCTGCGAATACATCAAAAGCATACTAGATTTTCGGCCACTTTGGAAAGAAGGTTGTTAAATTAAACTGGATCATTAGTATTGTATCGGAACACTTTTTTACCAATTTTTATGCAACAAGGTAATGTTCCAAGGTGTTACAACCGAAGTGTACTCAACAGAAGGTTTTTAGTTTGCAGATTAAAATACAAAGCCAATGTCAAGATCTAAAATGTAGGTCAGAATCCCTATAATATGATACTAGAAACGATACTAAATAAATTCAGAAGCTCAAACCATTTTGAAAAGACGTTCCTTGTTTGTCCATAAGTAACATTTGCTTGATAAGCTGAACTCCCAACCTTTGCCGTCTATCTGTCCTTTCGAACATTAACACTGGACTTAATCGATTGATCTCGGAAGATAGATTTCATGCTGGGAGCCACACTAAAAACGGTTAAAGAAATCGGTCTACTCCTTACGACTTAGTATAGTAGCGGTTAATTTTTCCCCTTGGAGGACTGTACCTTGTTTTTTTTTTTAAATTTAAAACTCATTCGAAAAAGGCATTATCCAGAAATATCGTAATGGAAATTTTTTTTTAGGTTCCACCTTTTCTGGAGGTCAAACGTGTTTTATGAATGACCCCAAAGCTCTTAAATACTGACCATGAGCAACGCCGTAGTTTTCGCCTTAAAATATAAGATCCGTGTAAAACTCTGCATTGTATTGAACTGCATTCATATAATATGCAGCTCCTGCAGGAGCCCTTAGGTGATATAAAATTGCAAAAAAAAACTATTTTCCATGAGACTAAGGAACTGGAGATACTGCGAAATTGAAATTAATTCAAGCAATTTCCTGTGAATTCTATTTACTATTTAAAAATTTATTTTGATTAATACAAATTTTCAACTTCGTATTTTGTTTTTAAATTAATCTCTCTACCAAAACTTACCATTAAATCCACGGATGCTTTATCTGGGAACAAACATTAAATATTCACGAAACTTTTATTTATTCATTACAGACTTTGCTATGGGCCTTCAGCAACTTAAAAGTGTCATATTTACCCGGATAAATTCATTAGTAGGAAAATGATTGATGCAATTTTCATACCATGATGACATGCGTAATATATAGCAATATTGCACACCGCACCATACTTGAACCAAAACGAGGAATTACCGTAAAACTTCTAAAGATTGCCTCCCTCTAATGATAGCCTCCCTCTAAAGATAGCCTCCCCTTTTGAGGGAAAATTTGAAAAGATAGCCTCCCTCCAAAGATAGCC